>RJWM01010521.1:9474-63394 GCA_004363535.1 Dasyprocta punctata | reverse complement strand
TATTTAATGTGTTTATTTTTATAATTGTTACCTCTTCCAACTGAGCTGTTTCTGTAACCAATATATAGGGCCATCTTTTTGTCTTCTTCATAGTCTCAGCTTGGAGTCTGCTTTGTGTGAAAATAGGATAGGCACTATTTCTTTTTTCCATGTTCTCATTGCATGGAATATTTCCATCTTTTCATTTTTTGGTCTGTGAGTTTCTTTTTGAAATAAATGTGTATTTTTATACTGCATATCATTGGGTTTTGTTTATTGATTCATTCTGTCAATCTGTGGCTTTTCAATAAGAAATTGAGAACATTGAGAGTTATTACTAAGAGGATTGACCTTTTTAAATTAAGTTCATTTGAGACATATAAGTACATTATATGTATTCATAATGATCATATTCAATGTAAGAAATTTGTATCCATAAATGATATATTTTTAATTCCTCTTTTTGCCCAACCCCTATCATCCTTTCAATGCATCTTCCTCTCTCTATTTACAAAGCTTGTTTCTATTTTATCCTTTTCAAAAATCATTTTATCCTTTTCCTTTATTTCCTTTCCTCACTTTCCTCACCCTAGTTATTCTTTCCTTTTCAACACTTTATTCCCATTTCACAATATCTGTTGTATATTTTGGTCTTCGCATATGCTTTCAATTTCTCCCACCAAGGAGACAATGTGATATTTACACCTGTGAGTCTGACTTCCTGCAGTTAAGAGTATAGTCTCCAGTTGCATTCATTTACCTAGAAATGACTCAAATTTATCCTTCTTTGTGGCAGAATAGTACTCCATTATATATTTAAAAACCCATATCTTCTTTATCCATTCTTTGCTTGATGAACATTTGGGTTGTTTTCAAAATGTAGCTACTACAAACTGTGCTGTTATAAACATGGGAGCAGATAGATTGCTATAGTATGATGCTTTTAATTCTTCCAAGAAGATAGTCAAAAAAGGAAGGGTTAGGCCAAATGGGACCTCTAATCCTAGGTTTTTGGGAATCTCCACACTGATTTCCACAGTGATTTCATCACTCTGCACTCCCACCAACAGGGGAGAAGGATTTCTTTCCCCCACAGCCCCTCCAGCATTTCTTATTGGTTGAATTCTTGATGATAGTCATTCTTTCTGGAGTGAGATGTAATCTTAGCATTTTTTTAAATTTTAGAAACAAAACAAGACAAAAACAAAATTTAAAAGGATAAAAATGATACAGAATTTCAAAAAATAGTAGGAAATTAGCAGTAGTTAATATATTGCATGTTTTTATCTTAAAAGTAGTTACTCTAATTACAAGATTTAGGCACAAAAATGATCAATGGAAGTACAAACTGTTCCTTTCTTTCTTTTTCTTCTTTTTTTCTTTTCTTTTCTTTCTACCTTTTTTTGTACCAGGAAATGAATTCATAACCTTGCTCTTGGCAAGCAGGTGCTTTGCTGCTGTGCTAGATCACTAACCCTCAAGCCATTCTTTTCGATGAACTTACAAAGGTTAGTAGTATAGTTATCTGTCTTGCATATGTATAGCCATTCCCCATCTTTCTTTTCTTCTCAATTCCAGTTTTCTTTCCTTTTGTGCACTTTCTTTCTCTTTCATTTTCACAATATCTACGGAATATATTGAGTCTTATTACTCTTTCTTTTTTTTACAATAAGGAGACAATATGATATTTACAATGTGAGTTACATTTATTTCACTTATGAGTATGGTGTCAAGTTGCATACATTTACCTATAAAAGCCTCATTTATCCTTCTTTATAGCTGAGTACTACTCCATTGTATACAAATACCACATCTTTCTTATCTATTCCTTGGTTATTGGGCGTTTGGGTTGTTTCCAAGATTTAGTTATTACAAATTGTGCTACTATAAACATGGGAGCAAATATATCACTGTGGCATGATGTTTTCAATTCTTCTGGATAAATACCCAGAAGGGGAATAGCTGAATTCAATGGGACATCCAGTTCTAGTCTTTTGAGGAATCTCCACACTTATTTCCACAGTGGTTTCACCAGTCTACACTCCCACTAACAGTAGAAAAGTGTTCCTTTTCCCCACCTACATTTGTTGTTGGTTGATTTCTTGATGATAGCCATTCTTTCTGCAGCGAGATGGAATCTCAGTGTTGTTTTAATTTGAATTTCATAAATGACCAGTGGTGTTGAAAATTTCTTCATGTATTTATTTGCTATTTCTATTTCTTCATCTGAGAAGTGCATATTCATTTCAGATGCCCATTTTTGGAGTGGGTCTTTGAATTTTGTGGACCTGATTTTTTTTTTTTTTGGTACAGGGGATGAAACTCACAATTTTGTGCCTACCAGACAGGCGCTTAAGCCATTGAGTCAAACTCCTGGCCCTTGTTTTTTGAGTCAGGGTCACACTATGTAGTTCAGGCAGGCCTTGCATTTGCATTGCAGCCCAATCCAGCCTCGAACTCACAATGCTTCTCCTACCTCAGCCTCGCAAGTGCTGGGATTAAAGGCGTGCACCACCATGCCTAGCTTTGTGGACCCGATTTTTAAAAAATCTTTATATGTTCTACATAGAAGCCCTGTGTCTGAGATAAAATTGGCTAAAATTTTTCCTATTCTATGGGTTTTATTTTCATTCTATTCATGATTTCTTTTGATGTGCAAAAACTTTTAATATGACAAGATTCCATTGTTGATTCTTTGAAATACTTCCTGTGCGATTTGTGTTTTGTTTATGAATTATTGGCCTACCCTGTGTCTTTAAGATTTCTACCTAACTTGTCTCCCAGAAAATTTAGTGTTTCTGTTTAAATATTTATATCTTTGCTCTACTTTGACTTTCATTTATCACATGGTGATAGACATGGGTCTAATTTTGGTCTTTGACATGTGGAAAGCCTATTTTTCCATCATCATTTACTAAAGAGACTTTCTTCCAGTGAACATGTTTGGCCTCTTTGTTAAAGATAAAGTAGCTGAGTGTCTTTGTAGTTGTGTCTCCATCTCCTAATCTGTTCCACTGATTCTCAGGTCTGTGTGTGTGTGTGTGTGTGTGTGTGTGTGTGTGTGTGTTTTGCCAGTACCATGCTGCTTTTGTCACAATAGCTTTGTAGTATAATTTCAAGTTGAAGTTTGTGATGATGTCTGCCTTGTCTTTATTTCCCAGAATTGGCTTTGCTATTCTAGGTCTCTTCTATTTCCAAACAAACTTTAGGAATGATTTCCCTAGGTCTGTGAAGTATGTTAATGGTTTTTTGATCGGGATTGCATTAAATCTGTGTAGCAGTTCCAGGAGTATGGCCATTTTTGCAATGTTGATTCTTCCTTACAAGAGCAAGGTGTATCTTTCCATTTTCTGATATCCTGTTAAATCTCCTTTTGTAGCATACTATAGTTTTCATTGAATAGATATCTCACATCCTTTGTTAAATTTATTCCTTAATATACCATTTTGGGGGATGTTATTGTGATAGGTGTTATTTCCATAGTTTCTCTCTCAGTGAGATATTTGTTTGTGTACAGGATGCTGTTGACTTTTGAGTGGTGACTTCGTAACCAGTTACAATGCTGAATTTACTTATTAACTCCAGTAGTCTTTTCATGGAGTTTTTGGGGTCTTCTATGTAGAGTATCATGTCATCTGCAAATCATGTTAATTAAACTTTATTTTTGATGCTTATTCCTTTTATTTCTCTCTCTTGTCTAATTGCTCTGGCTAATGTTTCCAGAACTATATGGAATAAGAGTGGTGATAGTGGACATCCTTGTCTTGTTCCTGATTTTAGAGTGAAAGCTTGCAGTTTTTGTCCATTTAGCATGATGGTGGCTGTTGGTTTGTCATAGATGGTATTTATCAGATTGAGGTAGAGGGCATGTATTCCAATTTTATGTAGGGTTTTTATCATGAATGATCTTCTTAATGATTTGCTACATTTTGTTGGCTAGTATTTTACTGAGAATTTTTACATCAATGTTTGTTAGGGAGATTGGTCTATAGTTTTCCTTTTTGGTTGGGTCTTTCTCTGGTTTTGGTATCAGTAATACTTGCCTCCAGGAATTAGTTAGGGAGTATTGCTTCCCTTTCAATTTCATTAAAGAGTTTAAGGAGCATTGGTGTTAAATCATGTCTAAATTTCTTTTAGAATTCAGTCATAAATCCATCAGGACTTGGGCTCTTCTTTGTTGGGAAATGTTTAAATACATTTTCAATTTCATTAACTGATATTGGGTTATTCAAAATTTTTGTATCTTGTTGGTTCAACTGTAGAAATTCATGTTTCTAGGAATCTGTCCATTTCTTCTATTTCCAGCCTATGCAAGTAAAGATTTTCAAAGTAGGTGTTGATTATCTTCTCAGTTTTCACAGAATCTGTAGTGAATTCACCCTTTTCATTACACATTGCATGAATTTCAGCTGTTTCTTTCCTTTTCTTGATAAGGTTGATGAGGGGTTTATCAATTTTGTTTATTCTTCAATTCATTAATTCTTTTCATTGTTTTCTTCATCTCAATTGTGTCAACTTCTGATCTGATCTTTAAAATTTCCTCCCTTCTATGAACTTTGGTCTTGACTTACCTTCTTTTTCTAGAAACTTGTGGTGCAACATTAGGTTTTTTTGTGTGTGCTTATTCTGTTTTCCCAATGTGAGAATTCATTCCTATATATTTCCCTCTTAGGACAGCTCTCATTGCATCCCACAGGTTCCAGTATGCTGTTTCTCCATTTTCATTCAATTGTAGATAATGTTTAATTTCTTCTTTAATTTTATCTGTGACCCATTGGTTGTTCAGGAGGGTGTTAATTTCCGTGTGTTTATGTAGTTTTTGCAGTCTCTTTTGCCATTAATTTCCAATTTAAGTTAATTGTGTTCAGATAATATGCATGGGATAATTTCAGTTCCTTTGCATTTACTTAAGCATGTGGTCTGGGCTAATATACTATTTTAGAGAGCATCCCATGTGCAGCTGAAAAGAATGTGTATTCTGATGTTGGTGGGTGGAACTCTCTGTAAACATCTAGTTAAGTCAATTTGCTCAAAGGTTTGAATGAGTTCTGTTATTTTTTTGTTGAATTTTTGTCTACCTGATCTATCTCTTTGTGACAATGGGGTATTAAGGTCCCTCATTATAACTGTATCATTTTATATTTGATTTTCATATCTATTAATATTTGTCTTATATAGTTTGATGCTCCTGTATTTGGTGCTTATATATTTATGATTATTATTTCTTCCTCTTGAATTTTTCTCCTATTAAGTATATAGTGACCATCTTTATTTCTTTTGATAATTTTTGATTTCAAGTTCATATTGTCTGCAAACTGAATAGCCACCCCTGCTTTTTTACTGGGTTCTTGTCACACGGAATTTTGTTTTCCATCCTTTGATTTTCAGTCTGTGAGTTTCTTTTCGAGTTAGATGCGTTTCTTGTATACAGCATATTATTTGATGCTGTTTCTTGAGCCATTCTGCTAATATATTCTTTTAATTGTTGAACTGAGGTAATTTACATTGATGGTTAGAACTAATATGTATTTGTTAAACTTTGTCAGGTCATTTTCTTGTTGTTGTTTTCATACTTTTCCCCTTGTTTAATTGCTTGCCCTGCCTGGTGGTTTTTTTGTGTTGTTTTTCTGGGAATTGTGGTCATTTTTATCTCTATCTAGAATGTCTCTCAGTACTCTTGCTAGGGTTGATGTGGTGGATATGAATCTCTTCAGTTGTTCTTTGTCATAGAAGTATATTATTTCTCCATTAATTTTGAAAGATAGTTTTGCAGTGTACATATCAGTCTGTGTTACTCATTCATGATAAGAACCCTACAGAAAATTGGAATAGATGATCTTTACCTCAATCTGATAAAAGCTATCTATGACAAACCAACAGCCAGCATAATATTGAATGGTCAAAAATGGAAAGCTTTCACTCTAAAATCAGAAACAAGACAAGGATGTCCATTATCACCACTCTTATTCAATATAGTGTTAGAAATATTAGCTTGAGCAATTAGACAAGAGAGAGAAATAAAAGGAATAAGGATAGGAAAGGAAGAAGTTGAATTATCATTATTTGCAGTTGACATGATGCTCTACATAGAAATCCAAAAAATCCATTGAAAGACTTCTAGATATAATAACCAAATTCAGTAATGTAGCTGGATACAAGGTGAATACTCAAAAATCAATAGCATTGCTGTACACAAACAACAAAGTCACTGAAAGAGAAATAAGGGAAACCACACCCTTCACAATAGCATCCAAAAAATGAAATACCTAGGAATCAATCTAACAAAGGAAGTAAAAGATCTATTTAGTTAAAATTTCAATACTCTGAAAAAAGAAATCGAAGAGGACCTCAGAAAATAGAAAGACATTCCTTGTTCATGGATAGGAAGAACAAATATTGTGAAAATGGCCATTCTCCCAAAATTGTCACACAGATTTAATGCAATTCCAATCAAAATACCATTAGCATACCTCACAGATGTAGAGAAGTCATCCCTACAATTCATCTGGAACCAGAAGAGACCTAGAATAGCAAAGGCAATTCTGGATCACAAAGGAAAGGCAAGAGGCATCACAATCCCTGACTTGCAGTTATGCTATAAAGCTACTGTGATGAAATCAGCATGGTACTGGAATAAAAACAGACCTGAAGATCAATGGAATAGATTAGAAGATACAAACACAACCACAAGCACACTTAGCCATCTTATCTTTGACAAAGGGGCCAAACACGATCACTGGAAGAAAAAGTAGCCTCTTTAATAAGTAGTGCTGGAAAAACTGGCTTTCCATATGCCAAAAACTAAAACTAGACCCATGCCTATCACCATGCACTAACCTAAAGTCAAAACGGATCAAAGATCTAAATATTAAAACAGAAACACTAAATCTGCTGGAAGACAAAGTAGGTAGAAATCTTGAAGATATAGGGATAGGCAAAGAATTCATGAACAAAAACGAAACTGCAATAACTGGGATTTCATCTTACTAAAAATTTTTTGCATGTCAAAAGAAATCTCCAACAGAGTGAAAAGAAAACCCACAAATTGGAAAAAAATCTGAGTCAACTGTCCCTCAGACCAAAGACTTCTATCTAGAACATATAAAGAATTAAAGAAAAAACCTCGAAATTCAAAAACCCAATCCAAAAATGGTCATCTGAAATGAACACACACTTCTCAGCTGAAGAAATATAAATGGCAAATAAATACATGAAAAGATGTTCAGCATCAAAGGTCATTAGAGAAATACAAATAAAAAGAACACTAAGATTCCATCTCACTCCAGAAAGAATGGCCAGGATCAAGAAAAACACCAATAACAAATGCTGGAGAGGCTGTGGGGAAAAAGGAACGCTCTTGCACCGTTGGTAGGAGTGTAGACTGGTGCAACCACTGTGGAAATCAGTCTGGAGGTTACTCAAACAGCTGGGATTGGAAGTCCCATTTGACCCAGCTATTCTACTTCTGGGCCTATTCTCAGAAGAATTGAAAACATCATAACACAGTGATATATGTGCACCCATGTTTATAGAAGTACAATTTGTAATAACCAAATCTTGGAAACAGCGTAAATGCTCATCAACTGAGGAATGGATAAAAAAAGATGTGCTACTTTTATACAATGGAGTACTACCCAGCTATGAAGAGGAATCACGTTGAGGCTTTTGTGAGTAAATGAATGCGACTTGAGACCATACTCATAAGTGAAATAAATCAAACTCACATGTGTAAATACCATAGTGTCTCCCTAGTGTAAGAAACTGAAAGAGTAAATAAGATACAGAATTTTCAGTAAATATTGTTGAAGAAAAACAAATTGCCCAAAGGGGGAAAAATAAATCAGATAGGGAAAAGGAGAAAAGAAGGAAAAGAAAAGAGAAAAGATATAAATTTGTATATATACACTTAAGATAGCTAAGAAGATTGTGTTACTAATTCTATTAGTTCTTGGAACAAAACAGTTAACACTCATAGGATTAGATGAATTTTGCAAGTCTATATCTGGTAATCTGAATAACTCTTTTGAAGACAACTATGCAAAATAACAACCTTAGTTATGTTCCTACCCCCTTGTTTTGCAAGCCTGTATTGTTATTGTTTTGAGCTCTTTGTTATTGTTATTTATTAGTCTTTTTTCTTTCTTGTGGGTTTTTTTTTTTTTTTGTAATTTGGGATGTTTTGTTTTGTTTTTCCCTCTAATACAGAAAGGGAAGATGTACATGTGTAGGCTTATACAAGCATAGAACTTCTCCTAAAGAGTTTACAGGAATTGATTTTATTACGAGTGATGGTATGAACAGCTACTTTGAAGAAAACGAGACATTATGGTAGCCATTTCTGATTTTCTGTCATCTTATTGTGAAGTCCAGTAATGTTTATATCCTTTGTTTTGATTGTTCTTAGTCTGTTGTGTATTATTTGATTTCAATTTGTGTGAAAGTGTGGACAGCTATTTTGAAGAGACCAAGAGACATTATGGTAGCCATTGTTGATTTTCCTATTGTCAGATTTTGAAGTCCTGTAACGCTTTCATTCTTTTGTTTTATTGGTTTTATACTCTTGTGTTTTGTTTGAATTCATTGTGTGTGAAGATATGGACAACTATTTTGAAGAAAACAAGAGATGTTATGGTAGCCACTGTTGATTTCCTGTTCACTTGTTTTGAACTCCTGTGTTGCTTGCATTGTTTTGTCCTGATCTGCTTTCTTCTGTTCTGTTTTGTTTTGTTTTATTCTCTTTAAAATAAAATTTAAAAAAAATCTGTGCTGAAAGTTGTTTTCTTTCAGGGCTTGAAATACTTCACTCCAATCCTGTCTTGACTTGATGGATTGTGTTGAAATGTTGGCCTTGATTCTAATGGCCCTTCCTTGATAGGTTATGTTTCTTTTCTCTAATAGGCTTTAATATTCTGTTTTTATGCTGAATTTATGGGCTCTCGATTATTATATGTCTGGGTGTAGATTTATTTTGGTTATAGCTGTTTGACGTTCTATATGCCTCACTTATCTGTATATCAGGTCCTTTTCTCATGCTTGGAAAGTTTCCTGCTATTACTTCTGTAAATAGTCTTTGTATGTCATTTGTGGGGGGGTTCACCAAGGCTCCTGCTGATCTGCTGAGGCTCTTTGCTTGGAGGGGACTCACCACATGCTTGTTGGCCAACTGAGGTCCTCTGGTTGGGGGAGGAGTTCCCAAGGGGCTCCCACCAGTCAACTAAGGTATTATAGGTGGTAGAAGGGGCCTCTGATGATCCTGTGGGCTGCTGAGGTCATCTGGGTGAGGGTGAGGGGCAGCTCAGGCTTTCATCAGCTGCTGAGGTCTTCCAGGTGCAAAGAAGGTGTGGCCAAGGTTCCTCTTGGCTTCTGAGGTCTTGCCAGTGTGGGGCCCAGCATAGTTTTAATTTGCATCTCTCTAACAACCCGTGATGTTGAACATCTTTTCATTATCTTTATTTGCTATTTGTATTTATTCATCCAAGAAGTGTGTATACATTTCAGATGGCCATTTTTGGATTGGATCTTTGAATTTGGGTGTCTAATTTTTTCACTTCTTTATGTGTTGCAGATATAAATCCTTTTCCTGAAGGACAGTTGGATAAAATTTTTTCCCACTTTGTGTGTTGTCTTTTCATTTTTTTGCTGATTTCTTTTGTCCAAAATCTTTTTAATAAGAGATCCCAATTATTGATTCTTTATGATAGTTCCAGTGTGATCAGGGTTTTGTTCATGAAGTCTTCACCTACATCTATATCTTCAAGAGTTCTACTTATTCTCTTTTCCAGCAGATCTAGTGTTTTTGTTTTAATATTTAGATCTTTGACATACTTTGATTTTAGCTTACTACATGGTGATAAATGTGGGTCTAACTTCAGTCTTTGGCATGTGGAAAGACAGTTTTTCCAATACCATTTATTAAAGAAGTTATCTTTCTTTCACTGAATCTGTTTGGCTCCTTTGTCAAAGATAATGTGCTGGGACTCACCCAGGCTTGCCTGGGACTCACCCAGGCTTGCCCTGGCACAGTTGTTGCTCTGAACTCCTTGCAGCATGACTCAGGGTCCGGGTGGCATCATACTCCAGGGTACACTCTGCCTAGCTCCCTGGGACTGGGAGGCCTTGGCACCCACCCGGTTATGGCAGAGGCTCCACCCACATGCCATGGGAGGCTGCCCTCACTGGCTGCACACAGGATCTGGCTCTACTGGGTCCCACAACTCAGCAAGACCCAAGACTCAATGCGACACACAGGGGAAAGCCCAGTCAGCTTCAAAGGACACAGAGCCTCATAGGTTCTAGAAGAAAATGACAAAAAAAAAAAAGACCAAGAGGCAGTCTCAGCCCCCCAGCCCAGAAAGAACAAACCCAAGAGACACTGAAATGGAACACAGTGGGAGTCACACAAATGGACTTTCTGAAATGACAGAAAATGCAGTAAAGAAACAGCTTGATGAAGCTATAGAGAAATTCAAATCAGAAATATTCTCTCAGCTAAAAAATGAAATGAGAATCATTATCAAAGAAATGTGTGTATCTAAAGAAGAGCAAGATAAAAAAAAGAAGCCCTTAAGAAAATGATCAAAACTTTGAATGAACAATATAAGAAAGAAACAGAATGCATGAAACAGATGCAAAGGAAAATGCAGGAAATGAAAAACTCCATGGAAAGTTTGAAAAACCGCTTAAATGAAGCTGAAGATAGAATCTCAGACCTTGAAGACAGCATGGGAGCTCATGGCCATGAAAGAAAAGATCTCTTAAAAATAAGAAGGAACAAAGAAACAACAATTCAACAGCTGCAGGACGGTGCCAAGAGAAATAACATAAGATTAATAGGCATCAATGAAAAAGCAGGAGTCCATACTAATGACCTGAGAAGACTATTCACAGAAATAATAGCAGAAAACTTTCCAAACATGGGAAGACAATCTGAAATACAGGTAACTGAGGCATACAGAACCCCAATTAACCGCAACCAAAACAAATCCTCACCCAGACATATAATAATAAGGGTATCAGAAATACAGAACAAGAACAAAGTACTAAAAGCTGTCAGAGAAAAGAAACAGATCACCTATGAAGGAAAGCCTATCAGAATCACGGCAGACTTCTCAACACAAAACTTTAAGTCAAGAAGAGCTTAGAGTGCAGTATTTCAAATCCTGAAAGAAAATAACTTTCAACCCAGATTGATGTACCCTGCAAAACTATCCTTAAAAATTGATAGAGAAATAAGACACTTTTATGACAAAGAAGAACTGAAGAAATTTGTGGCCACCAAACCAACACTACAAAGAGTACTGAAAGACACTCTAGAAAGAGACAAAGAGTGCCACAATCTTAAGAACAACAACAAAAGGAAACCACAAAGCAGGGCAAGTAATTACACAGAAAATGTAGAAAACCAATAACAGAAAGATATCATGAGAGGGATGAGCAAGTACATATCAGTTATCTCAATCAATGTACATGGTCTCAACTCACCAATAAAAACAAACAGACTAGCACAGTGAGTTAAGAAACAAAACCCAACAATATGCTATGTACAAGAAACACATTTCACTCAAAAGGAAATTCACAGACTAAAAATCAAAGGCTGGAAAACAATACTCCATGCAACAGGAACCTAGAAAAAAAGCAGGGGTAGCTATTATGTTTGCAGACAATGCAAACTTCAAACCAAGAATGATCAAAAGAGATAAAGAAGGTCACTACATACTTGTCAGGGGAAAACTTCAAGAGGGAGAGATTACAATTATATATATTCACTGAATATGGGAGCACCCAATTATGTAAGACAATTCTTAATAGACATGAAAAACCAAATGAACAATAATACAGTTATAACAGGGGACCTTAACACCCCATTGTCACAGAGAGACAGATCAACCAAACAAAAAAATCAGCAAAGAAATAGCAGAACTGAATCAAACTTGTGAACAAATGGACCTAGTAGATGTATACTGATTATTCCACCCATCAACATCAGAATGCACATTCTTCTCAGCTGCACATGGGTCACTCTCTAAAATAGATCATATACTGGTCCACAAAACATGCTTAAGTAAATGCAAAGTAACTGAAATAATTCCATGCTTACTATCTGACCATAGCACAGTAAAATTGGAAATGAATGACAAAAAAACTTACAATAACCGTATAAACACATGGAAGCTAAATAATACTCTCCTAAACAACCAATGGGTCACAGAAGAAGTTAAAGAAGAGATTAAACAATATCTACAATTGAATGAAAATGTAAATACAAACTACCAGAACTTGTGGGATACAATGAAAGCAGTCCTCAGAGGGAAATTTATAACACTAAACTCTCATATCAGAAAAACGGAAAGAACACACATAAACAACCTAATGCTACACCTCAAACTTCTAGAAAAAGAAGAGCAAGTCAAGTCCAAAGCCCAAAGAAGGGAGGAAATTATTAAGATTAGAGCAGAAATTAATGCAATTGAAACTAAGAAAGCAATACAAAGAATTAATGAATAAGAGAGTTGGTTCTTTGAAAGAGTAAATAAAATTGATAAACCCCTAGCCAACCTTATCAAGTAAAGAAAAAACTCAGATTCATGCAATAAAAAATGAAAAGGGTGAAATCACTACAGACCCTGTGGAAATACAGAAGATCATCAATACCTACTTCGAAAACCTTTACTCACATAGATTTAATAACACAGAAGAAATGGACAGATTCCTAGAAACCTATGAATTATCAAAGCTGAATCAAGAAGATGTAAACTGCTCAACAACCCAATTTCAGCTTATAAAATTGAAAATGTAATTAAGACCCTACCAACAAAGCAAAGTCCGGGCCCTGATGGATTCACTGCTGAATTCTACAAGAAATTTAGGGAAGACTTAATGCCAACACTCCTCAAACTCTTCAATGAAATCGAAAGGGAAGCAAGTCTCCCTGACTCATTCCTGGAAACAAGTATTACCCTAATACCAAAACCAGAGAAAGACCCAACCAAAAAAGAAAATTACAGGCCAATCTCCCTAATGAACATAGACGCAAAAATCCTCAATAAAATACTGGCAAATAGAATACAGCAAGTTATCAGAAAGATTATACATCATGATCAAGTGGGATTCATCCCAGGAATGCAGGGATGGTTCAACATACAGAAAGCAAGAAATGTAATACACCATATCAACAGGGCCAAGGACAAGAAACACATGATCATCTCAATAGATGCAGAAAAAGCTTTCAACAAAATCCAACACCAATTCATGATCAAAACCCTACAGAAAATCAGAATAGATGGTCTCTACCTCAACCTGATAAAAGCTATATATCATAAGCCAACAGCCAACATCTTACTAAATGGAGAAAAACTGAAAACTTTCAACCTAAAATCAGGAACAAGACAAAGATGTCCATTATCACCACCACTATTCAATACACTTCTGGAAATATTAGCCAGAGCAATTAGACAAGAGAAAGAAATAAAGGGAATAAGAATAGGAAAGGAAGAAGTGAAATTATCATTATTTGCAGACGATATGATACTCTACATAGAAGACCCCCAAAAATCCATTAGAAAACTTCTAGAAGTAATAACCAAATTCTGTAATGTAGCTGGACACAAAGTGAACGCTCAAAAATCAGTAGCTTTACTGTACACAAAGGGCAAAGTCACTTGGAGAGAAATAAGGGAAAGCACACCCTTCACTATGACATTCAAAAAAATGAAATACTTAGGAATCAATCTAACAAAGGAAGTAAAAGATCTATACAATGAAAATTACATTACTCTAAAGAAGGAAATCGAAGAAGATTTCAGAAAATGGAAGGATATTCCCTGTTCATGGATAGGAAGAACAAACATTATGAAAATGGCCATTCTCCCAAAATTATTATACAGATTCAATGCAATTCCAATCAAAATACCACCTGCCTACCTCACAGAGCTAGAGAAAGCATTCTTGCAATTCATCTGGTACCAGAAGAGACCTAGAATAGCAAAGGCAATTTTGGGCAACAAAGGGAAGGCAGAAGGCATCACAATCCCTGACTTCAAACTATACTACAAAGCTACTGTGATAAAATCAGCATGGTACTGAAATCAAAACAGACCTGAAGATCAATGGAATAGATTAGAAGATGCAGCCATAACCACAAACACACTCAGCCAACTCATCTTTGACAAAGGGGCCAAACACGTACACTGGAACAAAGACAGCCTCTTTAACAAATGGTGCTGGAAAAACTGACTTTCTATATGCTGTAAACTAAAACTAGATCCATGCTTATCACCATAAACTAAAATAAAAGCAAAATGGATCAAAGATCTGAATATAAAAATAGAGACACTAAACTTACTAGAAGACAGGGTAGGTAAAAATCTTGATGACATAGGAGTAGGCAGAGTGTTCATGAACAAAATTCAAATTGCACGGGAAACACTTCCCATAATCAACAACTGTGATTGCAAATTACTAAAAAGTTTTTGCATGTCAAAGGAAATCTCCAACAGAGTGAAAAGAAAACCCACGAACTGGGAAAATATCTTAGCCAATTGTCCATTAGACAAAGGACTTCTATCTAAAACATATAAAGAATTAAAAGAAATCAGGCCCCTAAAATTCAAGAACCCAATCCAAAAATGGGCATCTGAGATGAATACACACTTCTCAGAGAAAGAAATACGAATGGCAAATAAGTATATGAAAAAATGTTCAACATCAATGTTCATTCGGGAAATGCAAATTTAAACAACGCTGAGATTCCATCTCACTCCAGAAAGAATGGCCAAGATTAAAAAAATCAACCAACCAGAAATGCTGGAGGGGCTGTGGGGAAAAAGGAACTCTTCTCCACTGTTGGTAGGAGTGTAAACTGGTGCAACCACTGTGGAAGTCAGTGTGGAGATTCCTCAAGAAGCTAGGATTAGAGATCCCAGCTATCCCACTTCCCGGCATTTTCCCAGAAGAATTGAAAACATCATACCACAGTGATATCTGTGCACTCATGTTTATAGCAACCCAATTTGTAATAGCCAGATCTTGGAAACAACCCAAGTGCCCATCAATCAAAGAATGGATAAAAAAGATGTGGTATTTTTATACAATGGAGTACTACTCAGCTATTAAGAAAGATTGCATTGAGCCTTTTATAAGTAAATGGTCACGACTTGAGACCATACTCATAAGTGAGATAAATCAAACGCACATGTGTAAATACCATATTGTCTCCCTAGTATAAGAAATGGAAAAAATATATATGATCCAAAATCTATAATAAATACTATGTAAGGGTAAAAAGCAATTCGAACAGCAAAAGTAATTAGGAAGGGATTAGGGGGAAAGAGAAAAGGGAAACGGAAAAGATATAAATCTGTATATATGTGTATGTAAGATAACTAAAATGAACACACTGTTGAATGTATTCGTTATTGAGAAAGAACAATTAATATTCATATGATTGGATCAGTTTTACATGTCTATATCTGTTAATGTAAGTAACCATTTTGAAGATAACAACATGCAGTATTGCAACCATTGTCAAGTTTCTATCATCCTGTTTTGTAAACCTGCAATGTTACTGTTATGCATTTACTCTAGTCGTTTGTTTGTCTCTTTTGCTTGTTGTCTTTGTTATATATGTCTTTTTTTCTTCTTTGCTTAAATAAAAAAAGAAGAATTCAGCTGAGGGCCTGGATCCCACAACAATGTTCTGCATGAGTTCAGATGAAGACCTAAAGCCCATGGCAGTGTTCTCCATGAGTCTAACTGGAGGCCCAGAGCCCACAACAACATTTTATGCAAGTCTTTACTAAAGATCTACACTGGGAAGACCAAAATGCCAGTGGTGGAAGCTAGAAAGTCTGTACCAGTAGGATGAGGATCTGTGCCATCAGGCTGAGGAATCTGTACTGGAGCCAAGAAGCAACATTCAAGGTAAGTAGCAGAGCTCCCCCAAAGAGAATTACAGCCATTCTCAGTGACAGCAAGGACCTGAACCCTTTGACAATGAGAAGAGCTGAGTTCATATCAGGAAAACCAGCAGGACAAGCTTCACCAGGAGAATCAACAGCACACCACCTTCCTCTGTGCTGTTGGCAACAACCCTCAGGTGGGCCTTCCACACCCAGCACCACGATGACTCAGTTCAGCTGGGTGTTACAAGTCAATCCCTTAGTTAATCCACCACATTCGCTTACATTGCCGGCTTCATTGTCTCTTTCTAGGATATCCATGGGAACTTTTTGTAATGCTGATTTAGTATTTATGAATTTCTTGAGGTGCTCCTTGTCATGAAAATAACATTTCTCTGTCACTTTGGAATGAAACTTTTGCATGATATATAAGTCAGTGTTGGAAGTTTTTATCTTTTAGGATTTGAGACATTCATTTCGAGTCCTCCTTGTCTTTAAAATTTTTGTAGATTAAGTCCCAAGTTATTCTAAATGGATTTACATTTACATGTGATTTGTTGTCTTCTCTATCAGCTTTTAAGATTTTTGTCTCTGCGATGGACTTCTGGAACTTTGAGTATAATGTAGCATGGAGAGGTTCTCCATTGGTCATAGTTATTTGGGGTTCCACATGTGTCACTTTTCTGCATGTTTATTTATGTCCCTATATTTGGCAAGTTTTCTGCAAACAGTCTGTTTATGCCATGTATGGTTACTTTCTGATTTTTGTTCATTCCAGTTACTTAGTCTTCTTTACACCATCTAGCAGCTGTTGAATCCATTTTCTATTTTTCTGGTTAGTTTTAAATTGTCTTTGAGTAGTTGGTCTTTGAAGCCATGTTTGTCTTCTAGTTCTGCAACTCTGTCTTCACATAGGTCGTTTTCACTGCCCATACTTCCAATACAATTTTGAATCTTCTGGATTGCTGATTGAAACCTTTTCATGGACTCTAACTCTTTGCTAAACTGGCCATTTATGTTATGTATCATTTTGTTTAGCTCATCTAGTTTTTTGTTTGTGTCTTCTAATAGCTCCTGATCATCTTGGCTATTACTTCCATTGTTCATTTAGTTATGTCTTTTGTGCTCTCACTTAGTATGCCTTTGATCTGTTTTCTAACTCCTATTATCATTTTGAATAACTCAGGTGTCTGACTAATGCCATTCTTCCCCCTTCAGATGTGTTGGGGGTTTGGGGGCGCATTCTGTTGCCTTGTTGTCTCACATTTTTACTGGTTTGTTATGGTTTGTTTGTCTTGTGCTGAGATTTTTGGATGCTTATAGTGTAAAGACTTTGTTGATGGCATAGAAATCTCTTTAATTGCTCTCTCATTATGTACTTTGGGTATGGCTAACTGTAGTCCTTTGCCTCAGCCCCAAGGTCAAACCATCTTGGTTAATTTGGGAGGGAAGAATGTAGCGTAAATAGTCCAACAACTGTCTGGGAACATTCTTTAGTATTGTTAGCATCAAAAAGATAATTTGAGTGTTGGCTTAGAGACAAATAGTGACAATTATGTGAATCTGGTAATATCAAGTGAATCACTACAGTAGTATTGTCCAAGAAAAATTAAATATTAGCATACCATAAGAACCAATTATGTATAACTCTTAACCCTCGAAGAGAAATTCATAATTATGATGTAAACATTACGACAACCCAGGTATTGACTTTTAGCTAATGTGTACTAAATATGACAGTTTAATTCCCACTAATGGTAGAAAATAATTCCACAGTAATTTTACAGAGTTAGCTAGCTATCAAAAGATTAACAAAGCTTCGTGGCTATACCACTAAATATATAAGGTTTGGAAAATGGGGAAATGCAACAGAAAAAATTAAAATCTTAAACTATATTATATGAGAAGGAATATAGAGAAGTGGTCCAAAGGATCTTATTGGGGAATAGAAGGGTGTTTATAGAATTAAGTAAAACTAAGAGAAAAATTGGCAATAAAAGATAAAATTGGTAATAGAAGATAAAAAGAGGGGAAAATAATTTACATAGGGAATAAAAGTAAAAGAGAAAAAATAAATGCAGAAAAATTTAAAAAGAAAGCATACAAAATAAAAAAATAAAGAAGCAGAAGAGATATAGAGATAGATAGCTATACGACTAATCTCTGTTAGTTCATCAAAAAAAACAAAACAGTTTGTGGCTTCATTGTTTGTTTCATCATTTTTTCATACATGAATCTTGTAATCTGTATAATTGCTTTGAAGATGATAATATGCAATATATTAACCAGTGTCAATTTCCTATTATTTTGTTTTGAAATTCTATATCATTGTTTTTATTCTTTTTTTGTTTCTAAAATAAAAACAAAAAAGAAAAGACAATAGATGCCTCAAAAGATCAAAATGATAAACAAAAAAGAAAGAGAAAGAAAGAAAGATAGACAAAGGAAAATTGTTCACATTTCATTAAATTCATGAAGGTGAAAGGAGGAAAGGAAAGAAGAAAAAGAAGAAAAAACAAACCCAATTAAAAAATACAAAGCAATGCACACTTGTACATGCACACACACATACACACACACACAAGCAAAAACACTAAAATAAATGAACAAACAAAAAATCCCAAAACAAAAACAAAAAAGAAATTTCTCTGTGATTTCAAACTTCTGGGTTTCTTCTGGGATCTACAATTTTGAGACAGTGTGCTAGTCAAGAGGGGTTCCTGCTCATATTCATAAAGAAGGGAGTCAGACCCCAGATTTGTGCTGGATGTAGGCACCAGCAGGCTGTACGGTTAGTATAAGGGTGCCATGACTTTCAAATCCAGAGCAATTCAGGCTGAGCCTGGTCTCTGGTATGGGGGTGGGGCCTATGTCTTTGACTTTGAATCTCTCAGTGGTTTTCTTCTGGTCTGACTTAACTCCCTGACCAAGGCTGTCTATCTTGACTCTCTCTCACCTAGGTATGGTGGGAATGTAACACTGAAAGCCCTGAATTGAAGCTGTTCCAAGGCTGCTCTGAGTCCTACCTTCGAACAATTAACCCTTCCCTTGAATAGCATCCCACCAAGCAATCATTCCAGGGGAAATACCTGGAAACTTTATACTACACTCCTGAACACCCAATGGGTGAGAGATAAAATTAAGGAAGAAATTATACAGGTGCTTGGACTGGAGTCACTCGCAAGCTGCTGACCATCGAAGGACTCACATTGGAGTAGAATCCCACTCTCCACAGCTCACAGCACCCCTGCTCTATTTCGCCATCACATTTCTCCTTGAAGCCCTCTGGTGTCCCCAGTTTCCCCAGTTTTCACTTTGTCTTTGTAGGTTTGGTCTCCCTTTCCTGTGAACCAGGAACCAGGAACCAGGAGCGAGGGAGAAAGTACAGGTTATCCCTTTCCTTCTTCACACTGTGTTCTGTTCCTTCAATTTCTCTGTAGGTTTTAATTTAACTGTCAGATCCTTCTTGGTTCCTGGGGGTCTACTTCTCTTTCTTATTTGTTCTCCAAGTTG
This sequence comes from Dasyprocta punctata, assembly GCA_004363535.1. Classification (NCBI taxonomy): domain Eukaryota; kingdom Metazoa; phylum Chordata; class Mammalia; order Rodentia; family Dasyproctidae; genus Dasyprocta; species Dasyprocta punctata. Next base: position 44,006 of record RJWM01010521.1, on the reverse strand, counting down.
TTATTTTCCAGTATTTGGATTCCAAATCTTGGTGCGGCTCATTGTTATTGTTTACCACTCTACCATTTTCCTAAAAGTCCTGGCATGAAGTTTTTGCTGAGAAATAGAATGATGGGGAAAGGAGGTTCAACTTAAATGTGGCTTGACATGTTTCTTTTGTGACTTTTAAAATTCTATCTCTGACTTTTAACAGTTTGATTAAAGTGATCCCTAGAAACAACATTTCAAGTTAAATCTATTTGAGTGTGTTTGAGATTATGAATCTGGATATCCATCTCTCTTAGGATCTGAGAAGCTTCAGCCTTCACAAAGAGATTGGTCAACTAAACAAAAATCAGTAAAAGAATATTAAAGCCAAACTACACCCATGAACAAATGAGTTTAATAGACATCTGTAAGTACATTATTCTCTGCAGTACATGGCACTTTCTCCAAAATAGTCCACACAGCAGTCCACAAAGCCTTCTTAAATAAGTATAAAATAATTGCAATCACTTCATGTTTGGTAACGGACTATAGTGCAATGAAGTAAGAATTTAGTCACAGGACAAACCACAAAAAATTTCAAAATACCTGGAAACTTTATACCACACTCCCAAACACCCAATGAGTAAGAGAAAAAATTAAGGAAGGAATTAAACAATTTCTGGAGGCAACAATAATGCCAGTATAGCACACGAAAAACTACTGAACACAAAAACAGTCCTATAAGGGAAACTTCTTGTAATCAATGCTCACATTAAAAAAAAGTGAGCTCAAACAGCTAAACCAGTGAAGAACCTCAAGATGATAATTTAAAAAAAATTGAAGCCTAACCATAATTAAGGGAAAAATCATAAAGATCAGGGTGGAAATTAATACAATTAAGGCTGAAAAAGCAATACAAAGAATCAATGAATGGAAGCTATTTCTTTGAAAGAATAAACTAAGTAAACCCTTAGCAAAATGTACCAAAAGAAAGAGAGAAAAAACTCACATAAATGTAATTAGAAATTGAAAGGGGTAAGTCAAAACAGAAACCATTGAAATCTAGAAGATGGTTAGTAGCTACTATAAAAAATTATATTTCAACAAATTAGAAAATCTTGCAGAAATGGACAGATTCCTAGAAATAGGAATTGCCAAAACAAAACTAAAAAGACATAAACATTTTGAGGAATCAAATAGCAAGCAAGGTAATTGAGGCAGTAATAAAATTCCTACCAATTAAAAAAAACCCAAGGCCTGACAGTTTCACTGCTGAATTCCACAAAATCTTTGAGGAGGTTCTATCACCCATACTCCTCAGATTCTTCAAAAAAATCAAAAGGGAATATCTTAGTTACTTTTCTCATTACTGAGACAAAATATCCAACACTCACAGTCAAAAGAGAATAGGTTTATGGTAGTTCATGGTTTATAGAGATTTCAGTTCATAGTTGGCTGCCTCCAAGGCACTGTGGCATGGCAGAAGGGCTTCCTAGAAAAGAGAGTTCAAGACAGGCAGAAAGCAGCAATGCGTGAAGTAGCTAGGAAGCACAAGCAGGAAGCAACAATGGCAGCCCTCTTTCTTTCACCTGTATTCTCACCTGGCTGCCAACCATTATGGAGGGTAGCATGGACACCCAAGGTGAAGTACACTTAATCCTACCCAGAACTATGCCAAACCAATCAGTGGTCTAATTTAATAATCACCCACTCTTGATCTCAGAATCACTCACTCTAGTTCCACTCATCTCTGAAAAGCCCAGCTATGATCATGTGAGACTTTGGGGGGACATCTAGACACAAACCATCACAGAGAAGGACTGCTTTGAAATTCATTTCTGGAAGCTGGAATCACTCTGATTCCAATACCAGACAAAAACTCAACAAAGCAAAGCAAAGCAAAACAAAACAAAACAAAAGCAAAATCACAAAAGAAAGAAAGAAAGAAAGAAAGAGAGAGAAAGAAAGAAAAAACTCTACAGGCTATTCTTGAACACAAAGACAAAAATCTTCAATAAGATATTGGCAAATACAATGCAAAACACCATCGAAGAGAGCATGCATCATGACCAAATAACTTTCATCTGTAGATTGCAAGGAAAGTTCAACACACACAAAACATAAATGCAATACACCACATAAACAGATGCAATGACAAAAACCACATGTTCATGTCAATAGAAGTAAAAAATCTTTTGACAAAATCCAACGCCACTTCATGATAAAAACCCTAGAGAAAATAGGTATAGTAAGACTTTACATGAATCTGATAAAAGGCATTTTTGTTGAACCAATAGCTGGCATCATAATAAATGGGGGAAACTGTAAGCTTTTCCTCTAAAATCAGGAATAAGACAAGGATGTCAACTATCACCACTTCTGGTCAACATAGTACTTGAAACATTAGCCAGAACAATTAGGCAAGAGAAAGAAGTGAAAGGGATAGATTCAGGAAAGGAAGAATTCAAATTATCATTACTTCCAGATGACATAATACTCTATAAAGAAGACCCAAATAATTGCACTAAAACTTATAGAATCAATAATTTCAAGCCAGGTATACTGTCACACGTGTTTAATCCCAGCACTCAGGAGGTTGAGGTAGGGGAAGCATTGTGAGTTCAAGGCTGGCTTGGGCTACAATGTGAGTGCAAGGCCAGTCTGAACTACATAGTGTGACCCTGTCTCAAAAAAACTAGGGCTGGGAATTTGGCTCAGTGGCTTAAGCACCTGCCTGGCAGGCACAAGGTTGTGAGTTCAACCCCTGGTGCCACACAATAATAATGATATAATAATAATAATAATTTCAGCAATTGAGGAGGATACAAAATCAACTTATGAAATATTAATAATATTCAAGCATACCAATAATGAACTCAAGGAAAAGAAATTAGTAAAATAATAACATTCATAATGCCATCAAGAAAATTTAAATACCTATGATTTAACCTTACCATGAAAGTGAAATAACTCTACCACAGTGTGCTGAAGTACTCTGAAAAAAGAGACTGAGAAGGACCTCAAAAAACAGAAAGATGTATGCTGTTCTTGGACAGACAGAATCAATATTGTCAAAATGGACACACTCCCAAAACTGATGTGCAGATATATTGTAATCCAAATCAAAATTTCCACAGCATTACTTACAAGAGTATAGAAAACAAACATGAAATTTATGTAAAACCAGAAAAGAGCCAGAACAGAAAAAGAAAAGCAGTCCTGGGAAACAAGAGCAAAGCAAGAGGAATCCCAATGCCTGACTTCCAGTTATATTAGAAATCAACAGTGATAAAAATAGCATGGTATTGGCATGTAGATCAATGGAACAGAATAGAGAATACAGAAGCATACCGAAACACATTCAGCTATTTGGTCCTTGACAAAGGGATCAAAAACATGTGTCAAAGGAAAGGTAACCTATTTAACAGATGGTGCTGAGAAAGTTGGCTCTCTATATGCAGAAGATCGAAGGTGGACACATATCTCTCACTGTGTATTGAACTAAAATCAAAGTGGATCAAAGATCCAAACATTAAGACAGAAACAATGAACCTACTGGAAGATAAAATAGGTAGCACTTGAGGTCATAGATGGAGGCGAGGATTGATAGAAACAAACAGCGAAATAGATATTTTGGAAACAAAGAGTCCAAGAGACAGAGGGTGAGGGGAGGTGGGGAAGAGAGGGGAAGTAAAAAGATTTAAGACATGTCGTGTACATGTACCAAATGAATATTAACATTATTTGTGAGAAACAAAAGCTAAAAATAATGACAATAATGAAATGGAGAAAGATATATACAGAGGGAGGTGGGTAGAGAGGAAAGGGGAATAAAAAAGAATCGAGATGTGTATATACGTTACCTACTCCTCAAGGTGAATGTAGGCTTCATGTCCTGCAAACATGTACTAATAAGATGAAATTAAAAGAATAGAAGATAAAAACTGTTTTGTTGACCATATGTAAAGGGTTTTTTCATCTCTGTTTCATTTATTTCTGCTCTGATCTTTATTATTTCATTTACTGATGTTGGGATTTGTTTCTGTTTTTCTAGTTCTTTTGTATTTTTTTATTTTTTATTTTTTATTTTAAACATAGTAAAATCCAACAAAATGTAACAGAACGAAGTCAATCAAAACAAAGCAGTAGAACTGGTACAGAACTTCTAAGAAAGATACTATGAAAACAATAGCTACTATAGTATATCTTGTTATTTTCAGAATAGTTGACCTTTCCAACAAGCATAGTAAAATCAAATCAAAGCAAAGCAAAGCAAAACAAAACAAAACAAAAACAACAAAAAATACCAATAAAACCAATAAAAAGAGTATAAAATAAGGCCAAAAATTAATCAGAATAAAGCAAAACAATGAGAACAATATTGCACCTCGAAGACAAGACAGAAGAGAGTCCCCCATTTTTGCTACATTGTGTACTGTCATCTTCCAAAGAGATGCTCAGGCTGCCAGCCACAGGCCTACAAAGTGAACAAAACAATACTAGCATTTGGTTGTTTTATGTACCTTAGTTGCTATCAATATAGCCAGACCTCTGAACGAGCAGGTTGCTTTATGGGAGGGGGGAGCTTAGTCCTTGATTCTTAGCCCACGCACCGGTAGGTGTATGGGGAGGAGGGCACATATTTCTCTTCCTGGGGTCCACGCAGGTCGCACAGACCCCCAGAAGGCTGTCTTACTTGTGTCCTGGTTGGAGGCGCTCAGGCCTGACTTGGCGGGCTCCAAAGAAGCCCATTTCTTTCTCCTCCTGGGATCAACGCTGGCCTCATAGGCTTTTCTAGTTCTTGAGAGGTGAAGTTAGGTAGACTATTTGAGATCTTTCTTATTTTATGATACAGGCATTTATCACTGTAACCTTTCTTGAGTGATTTTGATGAATTGTGTTTCTTTTCTTACTTTTCTGCCTCACAGAAAATTACTTAACTTTTTAAATTTCTTCACTGATCTGGTAATTATTCTCCTGTTATTCATTCCTAGTTATACACATTGTGATCTAAAAAGATACCTGATGTTATCATTTTTTTCCATTAAGTTTCTTTCTTTTTAATTTTATTTTATTTTTGGTCTTTTTTTTGAGGCAGAATTTCCCTATAGGGTTCAGGCTGGTCTTGAACTCACTTTGCAACCCAGGCTGGCCTTGAGCTCTTGGAGATCCTCCTGCCTCAGCCTCCCAAGTGCTGGGATTACAGGTGTCCACCACCATGCCCGGCTTTCCCTTAAATTTCTTAAAACTTGTTTTGTGGCTAAATATGTGACCTGTCCAGGTGGATATTTAATGTGCAGTAGAGCAGAATGTGTATTCTTAAATTGTTGGATAGAATGTCCTGGAAAGGTCTGTCGGGTCCTTTTGGTCTGGACTGTAGTTCAGTCTTGTTTCGTCGCTGATTTTCTGTCTTGAAAAACTGTTCAGTGCTGAAAGCAGGGTGTTAAAGCTACCCATTAATATTGCATTGCAGTGTCTCTTAATTTGTTTGTAATAACATTGACTTTATATATTTGTGCACTGTCGAATTGGTTACAATTGTTATATCCTCTGAGTTATTTTTTGCATTGTATAATGACCTATCTGTTCTTTCAGTTTTTGATTTCAAGTCTAATTTATATGACATAAGTATAGCTATTTCTTCTTGCTCTTTGTTTCTAATTTTTTAGAGCAAATAATGAATTCTGGTTTTTGTTTCTACCATCAACCAATTATATGATTTTAGAAAATCAGTTCACTACAAAACTTTTTTCTTCTATTCTTCTTTTTTCCATTTTGCTACATAATCTTATTTTATTTTTTAGTTTTTTCTTTAGTTAAAAGAAAACACAATAGAAACAATGATACAGAATTTCAAAATAAGATAATAGGAAATTAACAATGATTAATATACTGTGCATTGTTATCTTCAAAGTAGCTGCTCAGATTACAAGATATAGATATGCAAAACTGATCAAACAACATAAGGACAAATTGTTCTTTTCATGGATCTGAAAGAAATTAGCAGTATAATTATCTTAGATACTATATATATATTTTCCTTTTTTTAGTTTATCTACCTATTTATTTATTTATTTTATTTTCAACAAAAGGAAAGTAAGAAACCAAAGCAAAACAATTTTACAACCAGCCAATAAAAGAGTAACAATCATCAGCAGATCGCATATTATTATATTCATAGATATTATTTAGGATAAAAGATATAGACATAAAACATTGTCCAAAAAAATTATTAGCACAAAACTTTTGCCTCAATGTATCAAGAGAAACCAGCTATATGACTTTTTTGTTCTATATATATTTTTCCCTTCTTTTCTCCTATCTCCCATCCCAGTTATTCTTTCCTTTTGAGCAGTTTGTTTCCCTTTCACATGTCTATTGTATACTATGGATCTTATTTATTCTTTCAGTTTCTTACACTAGGGAGACAATATGATGTTTACCTTGTGAGTTTGACTTATTTCATTATGAATATGGTCTCAAGTTGCATCCATTTATATATAACAGCCTCGAGTTTGAGTGGTGCGAGCTGAAGCCCTGCACAGCTAACTCCATCCAGCCATGCAAGGTTGGCACCCCTTTTAGAACCTGGTAGAGACCCGCCCAGCATGCCCAATAAGCTGGGGACCTTCGGGTAGGTTCCTTGAGACCTAGTTGGGCCCTGCCCAGTGACCCCGAGTGGCCAGAGAACCACCTGCACTCGGTGGGATCTGAAGGTCTGCACAGCAAGCCTCATCCAGGCATGCAAGCACAGCAACTTGCTTGCAACCTGGTAGGGCCACACCCAGCAAACCCAAGCAACAGGGGAACTTTGGTGTGCTATGTGACCTGAGCTGAAGTCCTGCACAGTATACTCCATCTAGATGTTCAACCTTGGTACGCCACTCAGAACCTGGTAGAGTCCTGCCCAGCAACCTCAAGTGGCTGAGGAGCTTCGGAGAATCATGTGGGTGTGCTGAGGGCCCACCCAGCATACTCCAAACATTTGAGGAGTTTTCAAGTGCCACTAGTTATCTGGTAAGGCCTGACCCATGACCCTCACTCAACTGAGGAATCTCCCTGCAATAGGGACAGATATCTTCAACCCAAGAAGCAATTGAAACCTTGCATTCAGCTTCTCCAGAGAAATACAGGAAAATGACAAAACACAAGAGCAAAATGCAATCTCAAACCTCCAGCCCACCCCAAACAAGCCTAGGAGACATGGACATAGAAGGAAGTGCAAGCTGCACACCTGAAACTTATGAAATGATAGCAACTGAAGTAAAGAAACATCTCCATGAAGCTATGAAGGAACTCAGATCAGAAAATAATCTCCCAGATAAAAGAAGAAATGATGAACATAACAAATGCTGAACATATCTAAAGAAGACATAATTTAAAAAAATTGAGGAGCACTGCAAAAAGATAGAAACTTCGAATGAACAATATAAGAAAGACACAGAATACATGAAACAGATGCAAAGAGATATTCAGGAAATCAAAATCTCCATCGAAAGCTGGCAAAATCGCCTCAATGAAAGTAAAGATAGACTTTCAGACCTTGAAGACAAGACTACAACTAGTGAAAAGGAAAGGAAAGATCTTTTAAAATTAACAAAGAATCAGGAAGTAGCAATTCAACAGATGCAAGATGATGCAAGGAAAAACAGTAAAAGATTTATAGGTGTACCAAAAAAGAAAGTGATAACACAAATAATATCAAGACTATCTACAGAAATAATAGCTGAAAATTTCCCAAGCATGGGAAAAGAAACTGATATACAGATAAATGAAGCATAAAGAGCTCCAATAAGCCATAACCAAAATAAATCTATACCCAGACATATAATAATCAACATCCCAGAAATTCAACATAAGAACAGAATATTAAAAGCTGTTAGAGAAAAGAGACAGATCACCTATAGGGGAAAGTACATCAGAATCACAGCAGACTTCTCAACACAAACAATGAAATCAAGAAATGCATGGAGTGAGGTATTTCAAATCCTAAAGGAAAATGACTTCCAACCCAGACTAATGTACCCTGCAAAACTGCCCTTCAAAATTGGTGGAGAAATAAGCCGGGCATAGTGGCACATGCCTTTAATCCCAGCACTCGGGAGGCTGAGGTAGGAGGAGCATTGTGATTTCAAGGCCAGCCTGGGCTACAATGTGAGTGCAAGGCTGGCCTGAACAACATAGTGCAACCCTGTCTCAAAAAACTAGGGCCTGGCTGAAGTGCCTGCTGGCAGGTGCGAGGTTATGACTTCAATCCCTGGTGCCACAAAAAAAATTGATGGAGAAATAAGATACTTCCATAACAAATAACAGTTAAAGAACTTCATAACTACCAAACCAACCCTGCAAAGAATACTGCAAAATATTCTAGATAGGCATAAGAGTAACTACGACTTCAGGAACACCAACAGAAAAAAAAACCACTAGGCAAAGCAAGCAATTAAACAGAGGGGAAAGGTAAAGAAGCAATAGCAGAAAGATAACATGACAAAAATAAGCCAATATATATCAGTTATAACTATGAATACAAATGGCCTCAATTCACCAATTAAAACAAACAGAATGGCAGAATGGAATAAGAAACAACATCTAACCATATACTGTATACGAGAAACCCATCTAACCCAAAAGTAAATTTATAGACTGAAAGTCAAAGGATGGAAAACAATATTCCAAGGAACAGAAACTCCCAAAAAAGCAGGGGTACCTATTCTGTTTGCAGACAATGTGAACTTCAAACCAAGAATGATCAAAAGAGACAAAGAAGGTCTTTACTAGTTAGGGAAAAACTTCATGAGGAAGAGATAACAATCTTAAATATATATGCACCAAATATGGGAGCACCCAGCTATATAAAACAAATATTAATAGAAGTGAAAAATCAAATAAGCAATAACACAATTATAATGGGAGACCTTAACACCCCATTAACACAGAGACAGATCAACTAGTCAGAAAATCAGCAAAGAAATAGCAGAACTGAATCAAATTTGTGAACAAATGGACTTAGTAGTCATGTACAGAGTGTTCCACCCCAAAACATCAGAATATATTCTTCTGAGCAGCACATGGTAATTCTCTAAAATAGACCATATACTAGCCCATAGAACATGCTTAAATAAATACAAAAGAATTGAAATTATTCCATGCATATTATCTAATCATAATGCCATGAAACTAGAAACTAATGACAAAAGAAACTGGAAAAGCTCCATAAACACTCCTGAATAATAATAAATAATTATTAAATAATAATAATTAAATAACACACTCCTGAATAATCAGTGGGTCACAGAGGAAATTAAAGAAGAAATTAAACAATATCTACAAGCAAATGAAAATACAAATACAACTTACTGGAACCTGTGGGATTCAATGAAAGCAGTTCTCAGAGGGAAATTTATTGCAGTGAATTCCCACATCTGGAGAAGAGAATGAACACAAACAAACAACCTGATGCTACACCTCAAACATCTAGAAAAAGAAGAGCAAGTCAAGCCCAAAGAAGGGAGGAAATTATAAAGATAAGAGCAGAAATTAACACAATAGAGACTAAGAAAACAATGCAAAGAATTAATGAATCAAAGAGCTGGTTCTTTGAAATAATAAATAAAATTGATGAGCCCTTACCCAACCTAATTAGAAAATGGAGAGAAAAAACTCAAATTCATGCAATAAGGTATGAAAAGGGCAAAATCCCTACAGACCCTCTGGAAATACAAAAGCCAATCAATACCTACATTGAAAATCTTTACTCTCATAGATTTGATAACACGAAAGAAATGGACAGATTCCTAGAAATATATGAACTACCAAAGCTGGATCAAGAAGATGCAAAACTACTGAGTAACCCAATCTCAATTAATGAAATTGAAAATGTAATTAAAACCTTACCAACAAACAAAAATCCAGGTCCTGATCAATTCACAGCTGAATTCTACAAGAAATTCAAGGAAGACTTCATACAAAGAGTACTCAAACTCTTCAGTGAAATTGAAAGGGAAACAATCCTCCCTAACTCATTCCAGGAAGCAAGAATTACCCTAATACTAAAACCAGAGAAAGACCCAACCAAAAAAGAGAACTACACAGTCTCCCTAGTGAACATAGATGCAAAAATCCTCAATAAAATACTGGCAAACAGAATGCAGCAAGTCATCAAGAAGTTTATACAGTGCGATCAAGTGGGATTCATCCCAGGAATGCAGGGATGCTTCAACATAAGCAAATCAATAAACGTAATGCGCAATATGAATAGAGCCAAAGATAAGAATCACATGATCATTTCAATAGATGCAGAAAAATCTTTTGATAAAATCCAACATTCATTCATGATAAAAACCCTATGGAAAATTAGAATAGATGGTCTTTACCTCAATCTGATAAAAGCCATCTATGACAACCCAACAGCCAGGAATGTATTAAATGGTCAAAAACTGAAAGCTTTTACTCTAAAATCAGGAACAAGACAACAGTGTCCATTATCACCACTCTTATTCAATATAGTGCTGGAAGTATTAGCCAGAGCAATTAGACAAGTGAGAGAAATAAAAGGAAAAAATATACGAAAAGTAAAGTTAAATTATCATTATTTGCAGATGACATGATACTCTACATAGAAGACCACTAAAAATCCATTGAAAGACTTCTAGTTGTAATAATCAAATTCAGTAATGTAGCTGGATAAAAAGTCAACACAATAATGCTTTCATTCTTTTGTTTTTATCGGTTTTATACTCTTGTGTTTTGTTTGAATTCATTGTGTGTGAAGATATGGACCACTATTTTGAAGAAAACAAGAGACATTATGGTAACCACTGTTGATTTCCTGTTCTCTTATTTTGAAATCACGTGTTGTTTGCATTGTTTTCTCATGATCTGCTTTTCTTCTACTCTGCTTTGTTTTGTTTTATTCTCTTTAAAATAAAATAAAATAAAATAAAACAAAATAAAATGCCTCGAGTTTATCCTTTTTTTAACGAAGTAGTACTCCATTATATAAAATTACTACATCTTTTTTGTCCATTCCTCAGTTGATGGGCATTTGGGTTGTTTCCAAGATTCAGTTATTACAAATTGTGCTGCTATATACATGAGTGCACATATATTGATGTTGCATGATGTTTTCAATTCTGCTGGGAAAACACCTAGAAGGGGAATAGCAGGATCAAATGGGTCCCCCAATCCTAGTTTTTTCAGAAATCTCTACACTGATTTCCACAGGGGTTGCACCACTCTACACCCCCACCAACAATGGAGAAGAGTTCCTTTTTCCCCTCAGCCCTGCCAGCACTTGTTGATTGATTGCTTGATGATAGCCATTCTTTCTGGGACAAGATGAAATCTCAGAGTTGTTATAATTTACATTTTCAAGTGACCAATGATGTTGAACATTTTTTCATACATTTGTTTTAAATTTGTATTTTTTTCATTTAAGAAGTGTGTATTTATCTCAGATGCCCATTTTTGGGTTGGATCTTGGAATTTGGGTGGCCTGATTTTTTAAAATTCTTTCCATGTTCTAGATAGAAGTCCTTTGTTTGAGGGATAGTTGTTTATATTATTTTTCCACCCTGTGCAGTTACTTTTCACTCTGTTGATGTGCAAGAGCTTTTTAATAAGATGAGCTCCCTGTTGTTGATCCTTTGAAGTATTTTCCATGCAGTTTAAAATTGCTTCATGAACTCTTTAGCTGCCCCTATGTTTTCAAAATTCCTACTTACTTTGTCTTCCAGTAGATTTAGTGTTTCTGTTTTAATATTTAGATCCTTAATCCATTTTGATTATAGTTTAGTACGTGGTGATAGACATGGGTCTAATTTTAGTCTTCCACATATGTTTATCCAGCACCATTTTTAAAAAACTAATTATTTTAAAGAGGAAAAGACCACAAATTTCAAAACATGGTAATTAGAGGGTAATAATGGTTAATAGCTTGTATATTGTTATCTTTAAATTAGTTACTCAGAGTACAAAATGTCTTCATTTAATTGTCCAACCAATGTTAGCACAAACCATTCTTTTCAATGAACTAAGAGAAATTAATAGTATAACTATCTTGACTAGCTGCACACAGGATCCAGCTCTACCAGGTCCCACAACTCAGTGCAATCCACTGGGGGAACACCTGGCCAGCCTCGCAGGACACAGAGATACTCAGCCCAGCCCAGCCCAGGACCCAACAGCTGCTCCTCAGGGACTGACCAGCATAGCTGCAGGGCCTTGGAGAGCTTGGGCTCTCCCCACCAGAGTGCAGGGTGTGCACGAGCTCCATTCCTCAGTGGAGTGGCCTGTGAACCAGGTCCTAGAGCTCACAAGCCAGTCCAGCCAGGAGCAAGGCCCCAGCACTGTAGGCATGGGACTTGCCCAGGCTTGCCTGGCACACCAGAAGCTCTAAACTCCTTGCAGCCAGACTCAGGGTCCAAGTGGCGCCACACTCCTGGATACACTCTGCCTAGCAGCCTGGAACTGGGAGGCCTTGGCCCCATCCAGTAAGGTGGAGGCTCCACATGCATGCTCTGGAAGGGTGCCCTCACTAGCTGCACACAAGATCCAGCTCTACTGGGTCCTGCGACTCAGTGCAACCAACAAGGGGAACACCCAGTCAGCCTCGCATGACACAGAGTCACAGGTTCTAGAAGAAAATGACAAAGTGAAAGACCAAGAGACAGTCTCAGTCCCCCAGCCCACTAAGAACAAACTAAAGAGACACTGAAATGGAAGACAGTGGGAGTCACACAACTGAACTTTCTGAAATGATAGAAAATGAAGTACAGAAACAGCTCGATGAAGCTATAGAGAAATTCAACTCAGAAATATTCTCTGAGCTAAAAAATGAAATGTGAATTATTATTAAAGAAATGCATGTATCTAAAGAAGAGCAAGATAAAAAATAGAAGAACTTAAGAAAATCATCAAAACTTTGAACAATATAAGACACAAACAGAATGCATGAAGCACATTCAAGGGGAGAGGCAGGAAATGAAAAATTCCATGGAAAATTTGAAAAACCGTTTGAATGAAGCTGAATATAGAATCTCAGATCTTGAAGACAGCATGGGAGACCATGGCCATGAAAGAAAAGATCTCTTAAAAATACGAAGGAAGCAAGAAACAATAATTCAACAGCTGCAAAATGATGCCAAGAGAAATAACATGAGATTAATAGGCATAAATGAAAAAACAGGAGTCAATACTAATGACCTGCGAAGACTATTCAAAGAAATAATAGCAGAAAACATTCCAAACATGGGAAGAGAATCTGAAATACAGGTAACTGATGCATACAGAACCCCAAATAACCACAAACAAAATAAATCCTCACCCAGACATATAATAATAAGGGTATCAGAAATACAGAACAAGAAAAAAATGCTAAAGCCTGTCAGAAAAAAGAAACAGATCACCTATGAAGGAAAGCCTATCAGAATCACTACAGACTTCTCAATACAAACCTTTAAGGTAAGAAGAGCTTGGAGTGAAGTATTTTAAATCCTGAAAGAAAACAACCTTCAACCCAGATTGATGTACCCTGCAAAACTATCCTTAAAAATTGATGGAGAAATAAGATACTTTCATGACAAAGAACAACTGAAGAAATTTGTGGCCACCAAACCAACACTACAAAGAGTACTGAAAGACACTGTAGAAAGAGACAAAGATAGTTACAAACTTAAGAACAACAACAAAAGGAAACCACTAAGCAGGGCAAATAATTAGACAGAAAATGTAGAAAACCAACAATAGAAAGATATCAAGACAGGGAAGAGCTGGTACATATCAGTTATATCAATCAATGTAAATGGTCTCAACTCACCAATAAAAAGAAACAGACTAGCAGAGTGGGTTAAGAAACAAAACCCAACAATATACTGTGTACAAGAAACACATTTCACTCAAAAGGAAATTCACAGACTAAAAATCAAAGGCTGGAAAACAATACTCCATGCAACAGGAACCCAGAAAAAAAGCAGGGGTAACTATTATACTTGCAGACAATGTGAACTTCAAACCGGAAGTGATAAAAAGAGATTAAGAAGGTCACTACATACTTGTCAGGGGAAAACTTCAAGACAAAGAGATTACAATCATAAATATATATGCACCAAATATGGGAGCACCCAACTATGAAAGACAATTCTTAATAAACATGAAAAACCAAATAAACAATAATACAGTTATAACAGGGGATCCTAACACCCTACTGTCACAGAGAGACAGATCAACCAAACAAAAAATCAGCAAAGATGACAGAACTAAATCAAATTTGTGAACAAATGGACCTAGTAGATGTGTACTGAGTATTCCACCCATCGACATCAAAATACACATTCTTAGCTGCACATGGGTCATTCTCCAAAATAGATCATATACTGGTCCACAAAGCATACTTCAGTAAATGCAAAGGAACTGAAATAATTCCAACCATATTATCTGACCATAGCACAGTAAAATTGGAAATGAATGACAAAAAAACCTACAATAACTGCATAAACACATGGAAATTAAATAATACTCTCATAAATAACGAATGGGTCACAGAAGAAGTTAAAGAAGAAATTAAACAATATCTACAATTGACTGAAAATGCAAACACAAATTATCTTAACCTGTGGGATATAATGAAAGCAGTTCACAGAGGGAAATTTATAGCAGTAACCTCTCACATCAGAAAAACGGAAAGAACACACATAAACAACCTAATGTTGCAACTCAAACTTCTAGAAAAAGAAGAGCAAGTCAAGTCCAAAGCCCAAAGAAGGGAGGAAATTATTAAGATTAGAGTAGAAATTAATGCAATTGAAACTCAGAAAACAATACAAAGTATTAATGAATCAAAGAGTTGATTCTTTGAAAGAGTAAATAAAATTGATAAACCCTTAGCTAACCTTGTCAAAAAGAGGAAAGAAAAAACTCAGATTCATGCAATAAGAAATGAAAAGGGTAAAATCACTACAGATCCTGTGGAAATACAGAAGATCATCAACACCTACTTCAAAAACCTTTACTCACATAGATTTGGTAACACAGAAGAAATGGACAGATTCATAGAAAGCTATGAATTACCAAAGTTGACTCAAGAAGATGTAAAGCTGCTGAATAACCCAATTTCAGCTAATGAAATTGAAAATATAATTAGGACCCTACCAACAAAGACAAGCCTGGGCCCTGATGGATTCACTACTGAATTCTACAAGAAATTCAGGGAAGACTTAATGCCAACACTCCTCAAACTCTTCAATGAAATTGAAAGAGAAGTAAGTCTCCCCAACTCATTCCTGGAAACAAGTATTATCCTAATACCAAAACCAGAGAAAGACACAACCAAAAAAAAAATTACAGGCCAATCTCCCTAATGAACATAGATTCAAAAATCCTCAATAAAATACTGGCAAATAGAATACAGAAAGTTATCAGAAAGATTACACACCATGATCAAGTGGGATTCATCCCAGGAATGCAGGGATAGTTCAACATACGGAAATCAAGAAATGTAATACACCATATTAACAGGGCCAAGGACAAGAAACACATGATCATCTCAATGAAAAAGCTTTAGACAAAATGCAACACCCATTCATGATAAACACCCTACAGAAAATCGGAATAGATGGTCTCTACCTCAACCTGATAAAAGCCATATATCATAAACCAACAATCAACATCTTACTAAATGGACCAAAACTAAAAACTTTCAAACTAAAATCAGGAACGACAAGGATGTCCATTATCACCACTCCTATTCAATATAGCTCTGAAAATACTAGCCAGAGCAATTAGGCAAGAAAAAGAAATAAAGGGAATAAGGATAGGAAAGGAAGAAGTGAAATTATTATTTGCAGATGATATGATACTCTACATAGAAGACCCCCAAAAATCCATTAGAAGACTTCTAGAAGTAATAACCAAATTCAGTAATGTAGCTGGATACAGGGTCAACACTCAAAAATCAATAGCATTCCTGTACACAAACAACAACGTCACTGAGAGAGAAATAAAGGAAACCACACCCTTCACTGTAACATGCAAAAAAATGAAATACTTAGGAATCAATCTAATAAAGGAAGTAAAAGATCTATACAGTGAAAATTACATTACTCTAAAGAAGGAAATTGAAGAAGATTTCAGAAAATGGAAAGATATTCCCTGTTCATGGATACGAAGAAGAAACATCGTGAAAATGGTGATTCTCCCAAAATTATTATACAGATTCAATGCAATCCCAATCAAAATACCACTTGCCTACCTCACAGAGCTAGAGAAAGCATTCCTGAAATTCATATGAAACCAGAAAAGACCTAGAATAGCAAAGGCAATTCTGGGCAAAAAGGGAAGGCAGGAGGCATCACAATCCCCGACTTGAAACTATACTACAAAGCTACTGTGATAAAATCAGCATGGTACTGGAATCAATATAGACCTGAAGAGCAATGGAATAGATTAGAAGATACAGCCACAACTACAAACACACTCAGCCACCTCATCTTTGACAAAGGGGCCAAATATGTACATTGGAAGAAAGACAGCCTCTTTAACAAATGGTGCTGGAGAAACTGGCTTTCTATATGCTGTAAACTAAAACTAGATCCATGCCTATCACCATGCACTAAAATAAAGTCAAAATGGGTCAAAGATCTGAATATTAAAACAGAGACACTAAACTTACTGGAAGACAGAGTAGGTAAAAATCTTGATGACATAGGAGTAGGCAGAGTTCATGAACAAAATTCAAATTGCACAGGAAACACTTTCCAGAATCAACAACTGGGATCTCATCTTACTAAAAAGTTTTTGCATGTCAAAGGAAATCTCCAACAGAGTGAAAAGAAAACCCACGAATTGGGAAAATATCTTAGAGAATTGTTCATCAGACAAAGGACTTCTGTCTAAAATGTATAAAGAATTAAAAGAAATCAGGCCACTAAAATTCAAGGACCCAATCCAAAAATGGGCCTCTGAGATGAATACACACTTTTCAGAGAAAGAAATACAAATGGCAAATAAATATATGAAAAAATGTTCAACATCAATGGTCATTCGGGAAATGCAAATTAAAACAACACTGAGATTCCATCTCACTCCAGAAAGAATGGCCAAAATTAAAAAATCAACCGACAACAAATGCTGGAGGAGCTGTGGGGAAACAGGAACTCTTCTCCACTGTTGGTGGGAGTGTAGACTGGTGCAACCACTGTGGAAGTCAATGTGGAGATTCCTCAAGAAGCTAGGATTAGAGATCCCATTCAACCCAGCTATCCCACTTCTGGGCATTTTCCAAGAAGAATTGAAAACATCGTACCACAGTGATATTTGTGCACTCATGTTTGTAGCATCTCAATTTGTAATAGCCAGATCTTGGAAACAACCCAAGTGCTCATCAATCAAAGAATGGATAAAAAAGATGTGGTATTTTTATACAATGGAGTACTACTCAGCTATTAAGAAAGATTGCATTGAGACTTTTATAAGTAAATGGTCACGACATGAGACTATACTCGTAAGTGAGATAAATCAAACCCACATGTGTAAATACCGTATTGTCTCCCTAGTGTAAGAAACAGAAAAGTATATATGATCCAAAATCTATAATAAATACTATGTAAGGGTAAAAGACTGTTTGAAGAGCAAAAGTAATTGGGAAGGGAAAAGGGGGAAAGAGGGAAGGGAAAAGGAAAAGATAAAAATCTGTATATATGTATATGTAAGATAACTAAAATGAACACCCTGCTGAATGTATTCGTTATTGAGAAAGAACAATACTCATGATTAGATCAATTTTACATGTCTATATCTGTTAATGTAAATAACCATTTTGAAGATAACGATACCCAATTTTGCAATCATTGTCAAGTTTCTATCATCCTGTTTTGTAAACCTGCAATGTTACTGTTGTGCATTTACTCTAGTCGTTTGTTTGTCTGTTTTGTTTTTTTCTTTGTTATATGTGTCTTTTTTCTCTTAAATAAATTTTAAGAACTATTGAAAGATATAAAAAATAGTATAACTATCTTAACTATTATACTCACACATATATATGATTTCTTTTTTATTTTAACAAATCAAAACAGAAAAAAGGTAGAATTAATAAAGAATTTCAAAAAAAAGTAACAAATCAATACTAGTCAATATATTACATATTGTTGTCTTAGAAGTAGTTGTCCAAATTCCAAAATCTAGGCATAAAAAAACGGACAATGCAACAATGCCAGAGTAGGCTGTTGTTTTGGCAAACTAACAGAAATCATTAGTACAGTTATGAGCGGGTTAAGAAACAAAATCCAGCTATATGCTGTGTACAAGAAACACATTTAACTCAAAAGGAAACTCACAGACTAAAAATCAAAGGATGGAAAACAGTACCCTATGCAAAAGGAACCCAGAAAAAGCAGGGATACCTATTATATTTGCAGACAATCTGAACTTCAAACCGAGAATGATCAAAAGACATAAAGAAGGTCACTACATACTTGTCAGGGGAAAACTTCAAGAGGAAGAAATTACAATCATAAATATAGATGCAACAAATATGAGAGCACTCAACTATGTCAGATAATTCTTAATAGACATGAAAAACCAAATAAACAATAATACAGTTATAACGGGGGACCTTACCCCATGGTCACAAAGAGACAGATCAACCAAACAAAAAATCAGTAAAGAAATAACAGAACTGAGTCAAACTTATGAACAAATGGACCTCGTAGATGTGTACCGAGTATTCCACCCATCAACATCAGAATACACGTTCTTTTCAGCTGCACATGGGTCATTCTCTAAAATAGATCATATACTGATCCACAGAACATGCTTAAGTAAATGCAAAGGAACTGAAAAATTCCGTGCATATTATCTGACCACAGTGCAATAAAATTGGAAATTAATGACGAACCCACAAGAATCCTATGTTGAACATTTCTGCATGTATTTATTTGGCATTTGTATTTCTTCATTTGAGAAATGCGTGTTCATCCCAGATGCTCATTTTTGGAGTGGGTCTTTGAATTTGGGTGCCTGATGTTTTTCAATTTTTCATATGTTCTAGATATAAATCCTTTTTCTGAGGGGCAGCTGGCTAAAATTCTTTCTCATTGTGTGGGTTTTCTTTTCACTCTGTTGGTGATTCATTTGGGGGGAGTACCAGATAATCAAACAATGGCAAGACAAACTATTCTTTCTAATGAACTAACAGAAAGTTAGTAGTGTAGTTACCTATCTTGCATACTTATACATGCATACAGTTATGTGTGTATATCTACAAACATATAATCTTTCCCTTTCCTCCATTTCTCCTTTACCCTATCCCAGCCGTTAATTTTGAGCACTTTTTTCCCTTTCCTTATTACAAAATCTATTAAACATTTTGGATCTTATTACTCTTTCAGTTTTTTAAATTGTGATTTATTTTTTACACTAGGGAGACAATATGATATTTACAAATGTGAGCCTGATTTATTTCACTGATGAGTATAGTCCCAAGTTGACTCCATTTACCTATAAAAGCCTCGATATCATCTTTTTTATAGCTGAGTAATATTCCATTGTATAAAAATAACACATCTTTTTCATCCTTTCTGTGGTTGATGGGCATTTTGGTTGTTTCCGAGGTTTAGTTATTACAAATTGTGCTGCTATAAACTAGGGTGCACCTATATCGCTGTGACACAACACTTTCAGTTCTTCTGGGAAAATACCCAGAAAGAGAGTAGCTGGATTGAAGGAGATTTCCGATCCTAGATTTTGAGGAATCTCCATACTGATTTCCACAGTGATCCCACCAGTCTACACTCCCACCAACAGTGGAGAAGGGTTTCTTTTTCCCCACAGCCCCATCAACAATATTTATCAGTTGATTTCTTAATGGCAGCCATTCTCTCTGGAGTGAGATGGAATCTCAGTGTGGTTTTAATTTGCATTTCTTGAAGGACCAGCGATGTTGAGCACTTGTTCATGTATTTATTTGCCATTTGTATTTGTTCATCTGAGAAGTGTGTGTTCATCTCAGATGCCCATTTTTTGATTGGGTCATTGAATTTGAGGGGCCTGATGTTTTTCAATTCTTTGTATATTCTGGATATACATCCTTTGTCTGAGGGACATTTGGATAGAATTCTTTCCCATTCTATTGTCTTTCTTTTCACTTTATTGGTGATTTCTTTTGAAATGCAAAAGCTTTTTAATAAAATAAGATCCTAGTTGTTGATTCTTTGAAGTGCTTCCCATGCAGTTTGCATTTTGTTCATGAACTCTTTGCCTACCCCTATGTCTTCAAGATTTTTACCTACCTTGTCTTCCAGTAAATTTAGTGTTTACCTTCTATTTAGATGTTTGAACCATTTTGACTAGTTTAGTGCGTGGTGATAGACATGGGTCTAGTTTCATTCTTCAGCATGTGGAAACCAATTTTTCCAGCACCATTTACTGAAGAGTCTATCTTTCTTCCAGTGAAGATGTTTAGCCCCTTTGTCAAATACAAGTTGGCTGAGTGTCTTTGTAGTTGCATTTGCATCTTCTAATCTGTTCCATGGATCCTCAGGTCTATTTTTTTGCCAGTACCTTGCTGATTTTATCACTGTAGCTTTGTACTATAATTTCAAGTCAGAGATTGAGATGCCTTCTGCTTTGCTTTTGTTGCCTAGAATTGCCTTTGTGTTTCGAGGTCTCTTTTGGTTCCAGATGAATTTTAGGAGTGTTTTCTCTAGATCTGTAAGGTGTGTTAACAGAATTTTGATTGGGATTACATTAAAATCTATATAACAGTTTTGGGAGTATGGCCATTTTCACAATGTTGGTTCTCCTTAACCAAGATCAAGGGATATCTTTCCATTTTCTAATATCCTCTTCAATCTCCTTTTTTATACTACTACAGTTTTCAGCATATAGGTCTTTTACCTTCTTTGTTAGGTTGATTCCTAAGTGTTTTTTTTTTTTTGATGTTACTGTGAAAGGTCTTGTTTCCATAATTTCTCTGTCAGTGAGTTTGTTATTGGTGTACAGGAATGCTATTGGTTTTTGAGTGTTGACTTTGTATCTAGCTACACTGCTGAGTTTGTTTATTAACTCTAGTAGCCCTTTGATGGCATTTTTAGGGTCTTCTATGTAGAGTATCATGTCATTTCCAAATAGTGATAATTTAACTTCTTGCTTTCCTATCCTTACTCCTTTTATTTCTCTCTCTTTCTGATTGCTCTGGCTAATTTTTCCAGAACAATATTGAATAGGAGTGGTGATAGTGGACATCCTTGTCTTGTTTCTGATTTTAGAGTGAAAGTTTTCAGGTTTTTACCATTTAGTATAATGTTGGCTGTTGGTTTGCCATAGATGGCTTTTATCAGATTGAGATAGATACCATCCATTCCAAGTTTTTGTAAGGTTTTATCATGAGCAAGTGTTCAATTTTATCAAAAGCTTTTTCTAGGTCTATTAAGATGATCATGTGATTTTTGTCTTTGGCACTATTGATGTGGTGTATTACATTTATTGATTTGCATATGTTAAACAATTCCAACATTCCTGGAATAAATCCCACTTGGTCATGATACATAATCTTCTTGATCATTTGCTGCATTCTATTTGTCAGTATTTTATTGAGAATCTTTGCATCAATGTTCATTAGGGAAATTGGCCTATAGTTCTCCTCTTTGGTTGGGTCTTTCTCTGGTTTTGGTATCAGAGTAATACTTGCCTCCAGGAATGAGTTAGGGAGGATTAATTCCCTTTCAACTTCATTGAAAATTTTGAGGAGTACTCGCATTGAATCTTCTCTAAATTTCTTGTAGAATTCAGCTGTGAATCCATCAGGATCTGGACTTTTCTTCGTTGGTAAGTTTTCAATCACATTTTCAATTTCAGTAGCTGATACTGGGTTATTAAAAAATTGTTGTATCTTCTTGACTCAGTTTTAGTAGTTTCTAGGAATTTGTCCATTTCCTCTGTTTTTCACCTTATGTGACTAAAGATTTTCAAAGTAGTTATTCATGATCTTCTGAATTTCCATAGGTTCTGTAGTAATTTCTCCCTTTTCATTTCTTATTGTATGATTTTGAGGGGTTTTTTCTTCCTTTTTCTTCATAAGGTTGACTAGAGGTTTATCAATTTTGTTTACTCTCTCAAAGAACCAGCTCTTTGATTCATTAATTCTTTGTATTATTTTCTTAGTCCCAATTGCATTGATTTCTACTCTGACCTTTACAATATCCTGTCTTTTATGAGCTTTGAGTTTGACTTGCTCTTCTTTTTCTACAAGCTTGAGGTGTAGCATTAGGTTGTTTATTTGTGCTCCTGTTTTCTTGATGTGACAATTTATTACTATAGATTTTCCTCTTAGGACTGCTTTCATTGCATCTCACAAGTTTCAGTATATTGTATCTGCATTTTCATTGAATTGTAGGTATTGTTTAATTTCTTCTTTAAGTTCATCTGGAACTCATTGATTGTTGAAGTTGTTATTTAATTTCCATATGTTTGTGTAGGTTTTTCAGTTTCTTTTACCATTAATTTCCAATTTCAGTGCAGTATGATAAGATAATATGCATGGGAAAATTTCAATCCCTTTGCATTCACTTAAGTATGTTCTATGGGGTAATATATGGTCCATTTTAGAGAACATCCCATGTGCAACTGAGAAAAATGTGTATTCTGATGTTGTTCAGTGGAACACTCTATAAACATTTACTAAGTCCATTTGTTCACAGGTTTGATTCAGTTCTGTTATTTCTTTGCCAACTTTTTGTCTAGTTGATCTATCTCTATGTGACAATAGGGTATTAAGGTCCCCTATCATAATTGTTTTATTTCATATTGGTATTTCATGTCCCTTAGTATTTGTCTTATATAGTTGGGTACTTCTGTATTTGGTACATATATATTTATGATTGTTAGCTCTTCCTCTTGAATTTTCCCCCTAACAAGTATGTAGGGACCCTCTTTGTCTCTTTTGATCATTTTTGGTTTGAAGTTTACTCTGTCTGCAAACAGAATGGCTACACCCACTATTTTCAGGGTTCCTGTCACATGAAATATTGTTTTCCATCCTTTGACTTTTAGTCTATGAGTTTCCTTTTGAGTCGGATGTGTTTCTTGTATACAGCATATTGTTGGATCATGTTTCTTTTTTTAATATTTTATTAATAATAAAAGACAAGACAGAAGGGAATCCCCCATGCTTGCTACATTGCCTGCTGTAAAGAGATGCTTGGGTTGCTGACCAGAGGCCTGGCCAAATCTACAAAACAAAAGTTGGTTGATGTTCCTTGGTAGCTATCAATCCAGCCAGACCTCCAAAACAGCAGGTTGCTTACCAGGGGGGGGCGGGGGGACGAGGGGCGGGGGGGTGGGTAGTGTTTGTCCCTTATTCCAAGCCCGAGCACCAGTGCCACTCGGGCCTGGCGGGGGCCCCACGAGGGGCCCTTCTCGTTCTCCTCCAAGGTCCTGGGATCAGGACCCCAGAAGGCAGTCCATATTGCATCCTGATCGGTGCCTGCACCACTCGGGCCAGGTGGGGGCCCCACGAGGGGTCCTTCTCGTTCTCCTCCAAGGTTCTGGGATGCCCCTGGATCATGTCTCTTGACCCATTCTGTTAGCCTAATTCTTTTCATTGGTGAATTGAGGCCATTTACGTGATGGATATAACTGATATGTACTGGCTTAACTTTGTCATGTTATTTTCCTGTTGTTGGTTTCCTGCTTTTCCCCCTTGTTTAATTATTTGCCCTACCTGGTTGTTTTATTCTGTTGTTGTTCTGGGAATTGTAGTCATTTTTGTCTCTCTCTATTATGTCTTTCGGTATTCTTTCTAGGGTTGGCTTGTTAGGGATGAATTTCTTCAGTTGCTCTTTGTCATGGAAATAGCTTATCTCTTCATCAATTTTGAAAGAAAGTTTTGCTAGGTACATCAGTCTGGGCTGCAAGTTGTTTTCTTTCAGGGCTTGAAATTTTTCACTCCAAGCTCATTTTAACTTGAGGGTTTCTGCTGAAAAGTCTGCCATGATTCTAATGGGCCTTCCTTGATAGGTGAGTTGTGTCTTTTCTTTTTTTTATATTATTTTTTTAAAAACTTTATTGAAAATAGAAATTCAAAGTCTTTACTTCTAGGACTACCAACTGATCACCTATAGATACACTCAAAATGTCCACCTCCCCAACAAAATGCTATAGCTTTCCCCCATTACTGTGCCTTGTCCCATTGGTACTATCCAGAATCTATGTGGAAGCATACAGAGTACATGTGTATGTCTTTTCTTTAATAGCTTTTAGTATCCTGTTTTTATGCTATATTTCTTGGATCTTAATTACTATATGTCTGGGTGTAGATTATTTTGGTTATGACTGTTTGACATTCTATATGCCTCCCTTATCTGCATATCTAATGCTTTTCCCATGTTTGGGAAATTTTCCACTATTACTTCTGCAAATAGTTTTTTTAAGTCAGTGGCTTTGACTCCTGCATTTTCATTGATGCCTATCTGTCTTACATTGGTTCTCTTTGCATCATCTTGAAGCTGTTGAATTGTTATTTCATGCTCCCTTGCCATTTTTGCAAGTTCTTTCCTTTCATGATCACTAGCTTCGATCCTGTCTTTGAGGTCTGAAAGTCTATCCTCAGCTTCTTTTTAATGGTTTTGCCAGCTTTCAGTGGAGCTTTGTATTTCCTGGATATCTTCTTGAGGCTTTCTCATGCATTGTATTTGCTTCCTAAGTTCCTCATTCAAGGTTTCCATCATTTTCCCATGCTCCTGTACTTTTTTATCTATGTCTTTTCTAGCTATGCCGAGTAGTTCCTTTACTAAGGTTGCCATTTCTGTCTTTACCTGAGAGATTATTTTGAATCTGATTTTCTCTATAGCTTCATGAATTTGTTTCTTTATTTCACTTGCTATCTTTTCAGAGATTTCAGGTGTGTGACTGTCAATATCCTCTATTGCAATGTCCCCTATACTTGTTCCTGATGGACTGGACATTTGAGATTGTATTTTGCTTTTTTGTCTTGTCATTTTCACCTCTTGGGTTAATATTTTGGTCTTTCAGTTCCACTAGTCTCTCATGACTGTTGTGTGTGTCTTAGGATCCTACTGTATGGGTGATTTTTGTCTAATTGCTGAGACCCTCAATGAAGTGGAGGAGCCAGTCACTTGGATTCCTCCTGCTAGTCCTTTTGAGTGAGTCTTACATTCTCCCTAGGCTGACTATCCTAGTAGTATTGATGTAAGTCAACCCTTAGTTTCTATTGTTACTGTGGTTTTAGGCTGTTACACGCTGCCAGATTTACCTTGCTATATTGTGTGCCTTAGCTGGCATCCTGTTGTGTCACAGGGGGTCTCATAGGTCCTTTCAAGTTTCTCTAGGTTGGGGGAGGCCTTGTCTGCCCTCTCCTCAACCCATCCGGTGTTTTCTGTATGGAAGAAGAACTCACCCACACTCTTGCTGGGCTTCCAAAGTCCTATAGCTGAAGGGGAGGGATCGTTGCTGTTTCTGATGACCCACTGATGTCCTCTACTTCAGGGGGAAACTCACCACACAGTCAGAGGCCTGCTGGGGTCCTCTGTGTGGGTGAGGGGTTGCTGAGGCTTCCACCAGTCCACCAGGTTTCTGTAGGTAGTAGACAGGATGCTGATGGTACTTGGGCTTTTGAAGTCTCTGGGGTGGAGAGGGAGGTGCTGCTGTCAATGATCCACAGGCTGTGTAGGCCTCCAGGGTGGGGAGGTGCTGCGGGGAGGGTGAAAGTCCAAGCTCACCCTGCTTCTGAGGTCTCCTGTGTATAGTTTCTTTCAGCTTCTCACATTATGGAGGCAATGTGTTGTTTACACATGAGAGTCTGATATATTTCACTTAGGAGAATGATTTCTAGTTGCATCCATTTACCTATAAACATTTCAAGTTCATCCTTCTGTATGGATGAGTAGTACTCTATTATATAAAAATAACACATCTTTTTTATGGACTTTTTTATTTTAAAGATAGTAAAATACAACAGAACATAACAGAATAAAAACAAAACAGTAGGACTGGTACAGAACTTCGAAGAGCGATAATGTGAGTACAATAGCTACTTTAACATACCTTGCTATCTTCAGATTAGCTGACCATTCCAACAGGTGTAGTAGAATTGAACCAAAAACAAAACAAAACAAAATCAATAAAAACAGAATATAAAATAAAGGGGAAAAAAGAAAAATAATAACGATCAGAGTAAAGCAAAATGTTGAGAACCACATTGGTCCTCAAAGACAAGACAGAAGAGAGTCCCCCGTATTTGCAGCATTGCCTACTGTCATCATGCAAAGAGACATTCAGGGTGCCGATCAGAGGCCTGCAAAATCTACGAAAAAACACTAGCATTCAGTTGCTTTATGTACCTTAGTTGCCATCAATTTAGCCAGACCTCAGAGCCAGCAGCTTGCTTACTGGGGGTGGGGTGGGGGTGGGGATGGGTGGATGATGTCCTTGATTCCAAGCCCACGTGCCGGTGCCATGCGGGCCCGGCGAGTTGGCAGCCAGTTGGACCCATTCTGGTTCTCCTCCAGGGTCGCAGAGCTCCCAACCCCAGAAGGCGGATCAGTTCTCCCTTGATGTGAGCTGGCGCTGCACGGGCCCAGCGAGTTGGGGCCTGGTTGGACCCATTCTGGTTCTCCTCCAGAGTCACAGAGCTCCCAACCCCGGAAGGCAGATCAGTTTTCCCTTGATGTGCGCTGGTGCCACACGGGCCCCAACACATCTTTTTTATCCACTCTTAAGTTGATGAACATTTAGGTTGTTTCCAAGATCTAGGTATTGCAACTGTGCTGCTAAAAACATGGGTGCACGTATATCACTTTGGTACGATGTTTTTAATTCTTCTGGGAAGATACCCAGAAGGGGAATAGCTGGATCAAATGGGACCTCTAATCCTAGTTTTTTTAGGAATCGCTATACTGATTTCCACAGTGGTTGCACCAGTGTACACTCTCAACAACAGTGGAGAAAGGTTCTTTTTTCCCCACAGTCCTTCCAGCATTTTTTATTGGTTGATTTCTTGATAATAGCCATTCTTTCTTGAGTGAGGTGGAATCTCAGTGTTATTTTAATTTGTATCACTCTAATGACCAGTGATGTTGAACAATTTTTTCATACATTTATTTATCATTTGTATTTATTCATCTGAGAAGTGTGTATTCATTTCAGATGCCCATTTTTGAATTGGGCCTTTAAATTTGGGAGATCTGATTTTTTTTAGTTCTTTTTATGTTCTCAAAAGTAATTCTTTGTTGGAAGAACAGCGGACAAACATTTTTCCCACATTATGAGTTTTCTTCATGCTGTTAGTGGTTTCTGTTGCTGTGCAAAAGTTTTTAAAAAGATGAGATCCCAGTTGTTGATTCATCATGATAGTTCCTGTGGAATCAGAGTTTTATTCATAAAATCCCTACACCACTGTCTTCAAGGGCTTTTCCTAGTCTATATTCGAGAAGACAATATTTCTGTTCTAATATTTAGATCTTTCATCCATTGTGAATTTAATTTAGTATATGATGAAAGATATAGGTCAAGTTTTAATCTTCATTGTGTGTAGAGCCAGTTTTTCTAGCAAAATTTATTAAAGAGACTTTCTTCCAGTGAATGTGTTTAGGATCTTTGTCAAAAATAAGGTGGTGGAGTATCTCAGGAATTGTTTCTGCATTTTCTAATGTGTTCCATTGATTTTTCAAGCCTGTTTTTTCTTTTTGTTTTTTTCCAGTACAATGTTCTTTTTATCACAGTGGATTTATAGTACAATTTCAAGTCAGGGATTGTGATGCCCCCTGGTTTACCTTTGTTGTCCAGGATTGCCTTTGCTATTCTAGGTCTCTTCTGGTTCCAGATATATTTTAGGATTTTTTCTCTAATTCTGTAAGATATGGAATTTTCATTGGGATTGCATTAAATCTGCATAAAAGTTTTGAACTATGGTCATTTTCACTATATTGATTCTTCCTACCCAATTGGAAGGAATGTCTTTCCTTTTTCTTATATCCTCTTCAATCTCCTTTTTCAGAGTAAGATAGTTTTCAATGTAGAGGTCTTTTATGTCCTGCATGAGATTGATCGCTATTGTTGTTGTAAAAGGTGTTGTTTCCCTGATGTATCTTTCAGTGAGTTTGCTGTTCATGTACAGGAAGGCAATTAAATTTTGAGTGTTGATTTTGTGTCTAGCTATGCTACTGAATTGGCTTCTTACATCTAGCAGTTTTTTATGGAGTTTTGGGGGTCTTCTATGTAGAATATCATGTCATCTGCAAATGCTGATTTTTTAAATTCTTCTTTTCTTATCTTTATTCCTTTTATATCTGTCACTTGTCTAGTTGCTCTGCCTAAAGTTTCCAGGACTATCTTGAATAAGAATAGAGACAGTGAGCATGCTTGTCTCATTCCTCAATTTAGAGAGTTTTCAGTTTTTATTCATTTAGTATGATGTTGGCTGTTGGTTTGTCATAGGCAGTTTTTATCATATTGATATAAAGACTGTCTCAATTTTCTGTAGGGTTTTTATCATGAATTGGTGCTGATCTTTGTCAAAAGCTTATTCTGCATCTACTGAGATGATTATATGATTTTTGTACTTGATTCTGTTTAAACAGTATATTCAATTTATTGACTTGTATATGTTGATCCATCCCTGCACTTCTGTGATGAATTCCACTTGGTCATGGTGTATAATCTTCCTGATGATTTTTCAGCACCATTTTTAAAGGGACCACCTTTAGAAGATCCAGAAACAACTCCAGACATACTAAGCTACCTTATCTTTGATAAAGGTGCCAAACACATTCACTGGGAGGAAGATAACCTTTTTAATAAATGGTGTTGGAAAAACTGGTTTTTCACATGCCGAAGATTAAGATTGGGCCCATATCTTTCACCATGTACTAAGTTAAAATCTAAATGGATTAAAGTAGGTAAAACTCTTGAAGATGTTGGTGTAGGTAAAAACGTTATGAATAAAAGCCTGACTGCACAGGAACTACCACAAATAATCAACAAATGGTATCTCATCTTGCTGAAAATCTTTTGCACATCAAGAGAAACCACCAAGAGTGTGAAGAGACAACCCACAATCTGGGAGAAAACTTTTGCCAGCTGTCCCTGAAGTAAAGGGTTATTATTGAAAATGTATAAAGAACTCAAAAAAATCAGTCCTCCAAGATTTAAAGACTCAATCCAAAAAATGGGCATCTGAGATGAACACACACTTCTCAGATAAAGAAATACAAACAGCAAATAAATATGTGAAAAGATGTTCAGCAGCACTGGCCATTCGAGAGATGCAAATGAAAGTAACACTGAGATTTCACCTCACCGCAGAAAGAATGGCTAGTATTAAGAAGTCAACCAATAACAAATGCTGGGGGGGCTATGGAGAAAAAGGAGCCCTTCTCCCCTGTTGGTGGGAATGCAGGCTGGTGCAACCATTGTGGAAGTCAGTATGGAGATTCCTCAAAAAGCTAGGATTGGAGGTCCCATTTGACCCAGATATTCCCCTTCTAGGTATCTTCCAAAAAGAATTAAAAGCATCCTACTTCAGTGATATATGTGCACCTGCATTTATAGCTGTGCAGTTCATAATAGCTACATCTTGGAAATAATTTAAATGCTTCTCAACTGACGAATGGACAAAAAGATGTGGTATTTCTACATAATGGAGTACTATTCAGCTATAAAGAATGATAAACTAGACATTTGCACTCTTAAGTGGATGTGCCTTGAAAATATACTTCTCAGTGAAGTAAATAAGTCACACATATGTAACCATTGCATTGTTGCACTTGTGTGATAAACTGAAAGAAAATCTATGTATATAAAAAATTAGTTAAGACAGTTAAGAAAAAGAATTTTGAGTGAAAAGAAGTTTTCACAAGGTCACCTTCAGATTCCATTTTTAATGCAAAATGCTTATTTGAAAATAATAGAGCAATCATAACAAAAAAGATAGTCATGTAGCTGGTTTCTCTTGATTTATTGAGGCAAAAGTTTTGTGCTAATAATTTTCTGGACAATGTTTCATATCTATATCTTTTTTTCCTAAACAATTTCTGTGAATATAATAATATGCAATGTGTTGATTATTGTTACTCTCCTATTGGCTGATTGTGATATTGTTTTGGTTTGGTTTCTTACTTTCCTTTTGTACAAAATAAAAGAAAGTACAGGGGCCATCTTTCTCCCAGTGAGCATGTTTGCCCCCTTTGTCAACGATAAGATGGTTGAGTGTGTTTGTAATTTTGTCTGCATCTTTTAGTCTGTTCCATTTATCATCAGGTCTGTTTTTTGGCCAGTACACTGCTAATTTTGTCACAGTGTCTTTGTAGTATAATTTCAAGTCAGAGATTGTGATGCCTCCTGCTTTGTCTTTGTTGCCCAGAATTGATTATACTAATCTAGGTCTCTTCTGTTTCCATATGAATTTTAGAAATGTTTTCAATCCATATCTATGAGGTATGTTGATGGTATTTTGATTAGGATTGCATTATATCTATATAACAATTTCGGGGCTGTGGCTATTTTCACAATGTTCATTCTTCCTATTCATGAGCAAGGTATATCTTTATATTTTCTGATGTTCTCTTCAATCTCCTTATTCCTTATTCTCCTTATAATTTTCAATATACAAGTTCTTTACTTCCTTTGTTAGGCTGATTGCTAAGTATTTGATTTTTGTGATGCTATTATGGAAGGTCTTGTTTCCCTGATTTCTCTCTCAGTGAGTCTGTTGCTATGTTCTCTCTCAGTGAGTTTGTTGAATGTTAACTTCATATCCTGCTATGCTACTGAATTTGGTTATTAATTCTATAAGGCTTTCAGTGGAGTCTTTGGGGTCTCTATGTGGAGTATCATGTCATCTGCAAATAATAATTTAAATTCTTCCTTTCTTATCATTATTCCTTTAATTTTGCTCTCTTCTCTAGTTGCTCTGGCTAATGTTTCTAGAACTATATTGAATAGAAGTGGTGATAGTGGATATTGTCTTTCTTCTGATTTTTGATTGAAAGTTTTCAGTTTTCATCCATTTAATATGATGCTGGCTGTTGGTTTGCAATAGATGACTTTTATCAGATTGAGGTAAAAACCATCTATTCCATTTTCTGCAGAATTTTTATCATGAATGAGTGTTCGACTTTACCAAGCTTTTTCCACATCTGTTCACATAACCATGTGAATTTTGTCTTTGGCTCTGTTGATATAATGTAATACATTTATTGATTTGCATATGTTGAACTATCCCTGTATTCCTGGGATGAAACCCACTTGGTCATGGTGTATAATTTCCTTAGTGCTTTGCTGCATTCTGTTTGCTAGTATTTTACTGAAGAATTTTGTATCTCTTTCATTAGGGAGATTGGCCTGTAGTTCTCCTTTTTGGTTAGGTATTTCTCTGGTTTTGGTATTGGAGTAGTACTTGATTCCAAGAATAAGTTAGTTAATATTGCTTCCCTTTCAATTTCATTGAAGAGTTTAAGAAGTATCGTTGTTAAAATTCATGTAGAATTCAGGCATGAATCCACGTGGATCTGAATTTTTCTTTCTTGATAAGTTTTTTTATTACATTTTCAATTTCATTAAATGTTACTTGCTTATTCAGAATTTTATATCTTGATTCAGCATTGGTGACTTATGCTTTTAGGAATCCACCCATTTCTTCTGTGTTTTCCATCCACTTTGAGTAAATCTTTGCTTTTTAAAATTTTATTTTAAAGAGAATAAAAGCAAACAATATGAAACAGAATAAACCAATTGAAACCAAACGGTGAAAGTGATACAGAATGTCAAAACAGGATAATAGGAAATGAACAATGGCTAACATAATGCCTCTCGTTATCTTCAAAATTGCTGCCCATACCATCAGACATAATAAAATCAAACAAAATAGAATGCAATAAAACCAATCAAAACAGAACATTGAATAAAGTGAAATAATGAAATGGAACAGAGTAAAACAGTAAGAATAATATTGGATTTAAAAGACAAGACAGAAAGCAATACTCACATTTGCTATACTGCATTTTTTATCCTATCAATAGATGTTCAGACCACCATCTCTTGCCCTGGAAATTCAATTAAACAATATAAGTATTAAGTTGTTTTTTGTATCTCAGTTGTTAACAACTCAGCCTGCATTCCTCCGAATGAGCTGGTTACTTAAGGAGAGGAGGTAGTCATGTCCTTGTCTCCCAGGCCAGATGCCAGTTAGCTCATGGGAAGGGTGAGTTGGCCTCTTGTTACTCCTCCCAGGACCTGCATGACTTTTGTCCTTGAGTACAGATTTTCAAAGTATGTATTGATGATCTTCTGAATGTCTACAGGATCTGTAGTGATATCATCCTTTTCATTCATTATTGCAGGAATTTGAGTTTTTCTTCTTAAATTTATTTTTATTTATTTATTTATTTTTGAGAACCTTAGCTAGGGGTTTTTCAATTTTATTTATTGTTTCAAAGCACCAGTGCTTTGATTCATTAATTCTTTGTATTGCTTTCTTAGTCTCAAATGAATTAATTTCTGCTCTGATCTTTATAATTTTCTCCCTTGTGTGGGCTTTGAGTCTGTCTTGCTCTTCTTTTTCTTTTTTTATTTTAAAGGGAATAAAACAAAACAAAGCAAAGCAGATCAGAGCAGAACAATGCAAGCAACACAAGACTTCACAGCAAGAAAACAGGAAATCAACAGTGGCTACCATAATGTCTATTGTTTTCTTCAAAATAGTTGTCCATACCTTCACACGCAATAAATTAAAACAAAACAAAACAAAACAGTATAAAACCAATCAAAACAAAAGAATGAAAGCATTATGGGCCTGCAAAACCAGACAATAGTACAGCAACAATGGCTACCATAATGTCTTTTGTTCTCTTCAAAATAGCTGTCCATACCCTCACACATATTGAAATCAAATAATAGAAAATGGACTAAAACTAATCAAAACAAAGAATAAAAGCATTGTAGGGCTTTAAAATAGGATGCTAGGAAATCAGCAGTGGCTACCATTATGTTTCATTTTCTTCAAAATAGCTCTTCATATCATCACACATAATAAAATTGATTCTTGTAAACACTTTAGGAGTTCTAGGCATGTAAAAGCCTATCCATGTACATCTATCCTTTCTGTATTAGAGTGAAAAACAAAACAAAACAATGCAGTACAAGAAAAATAGGAAACAAAAGAGACAAATAACAATAACAAAAAACTCAAAACAATAACAATATAGGCTTTCAAAACAAGGTGGTAGGAACATAACAAAGGTGGTTATTTTGCATAATTATCTTCAAAAGAGTTACTCAGATTATCAGATATAAATATGCAAAATTGATCTAATCCTATGAATGTTAGCTGTTTTGTTCCAAGAACTAATAAAATTAGTAGTGCAATCATCTTAGCTATTTTAAGTGTACATATACACCCCACTGTCACAGAGAGACAGATCAACCAAACAAAAAATTAACAAAGAAATAAGAAAACGGAATCAAACTTGTGTACAAATGAACTTAGTAGATGTGTACCGAGTATTCCACCCATCAACATCAGAATAAACATTCTTCTCACCTGCACATGGGTCATTCTCTAAAATAGATCATGTACTGGTCCACAAAACATGCTTAAGTAAATGCAAAGTAACTGAAATAATTCCATGCATATTATCTGACCATAGCACAGCAAAATTTGAAATGAATGACAAAAACAACCTACAATAACTGCATAAACACATGGAAATTAAATAATACTCTCCTAAATAACCAATGGGTCACAAAAGAAGTTAAAGAAGATATTAAAAAATATCTACAATTGAATGAAAATGCAAATACAAATTACCGGGACTTGTGGGATACAATGAAAGCAGTCCTCAGAGGGAACTTCATAGCACTACACTCTCTTATCAGAAAAATGGAAAGAACACACATAAACAACCTAATGCTGCACCTCAAATTCTAGAAAAAGAAGAGCAAGTCAAGTCCAAAGCCCAAAGAAAGGAGGAAATTATTAAGATTAGAGCAGAAATTAATGCAATTGAAACTCAGAAAACAATACAAAGAATTAATGAATCAAAGAGTTGGTTTTTTGAAAGAGTAAATAAAACTGATACACCCCTAGCCAACCTTATCAAAAAGAGGAAAGAAAAACCTCAGATTCATGCA
This sequence comes from Dasyprocta punctata, assembly GCA_004363535.1. Lineage (NCBI taxonomy): Eukaryota > Metazoa > Chordata > Mammalia > Rodentia > Dasyproctidae > Dasyprocta > Dasyprocta punctata. The sequence continues at coordinate 9,902 of RJWM01010521.1, read as the reverse complement.
ATAAGAAATGAAAAGGGTGAAATCACTACAGACCCTGTGGAAATACAGAAGCTCATCAACACCTACTTCGAAAAACTTTACTCACATAGATTTGATAACACAGAAGAAATGGACAGATTCTTAGAAACCTATGAATTACCAAAGCTGAATCAAGAAGACGTAAAGAAGCTGAATAACCCAATTTCAGCTAATGAAATTGAAAATGTAATTAAGACCCTACCAACAAAGCAAAGCCCGGGCCCTGATGGATTCACTGCTGAATTCTACAAGAAATTTAGGGAAGACTTAATGCCAACACTCCTCAAACTCTTCAATGAAATTGAAAGGGAAGTAAGTCTCCCTAACTCATTCCTGGAAACAAGTATTACCCTAATACCAAAACCAGAGAAAGACCCAACCAAAAAAGAAAATTACAGGCCAATCTCCCT
>RJWM01010520.1:0-63290 GCA_004363535.1 Dasyprocta punctata | reverse complement strand
CTGTCAACTCAGCCAGTCCTCTGAACCAGCAGGTTGCTTACAGGGGGCGGGGGGAAGGCGGGCAGGCAGGAGTCTTGGATACTTTGCCTGTGCGCGGGTAGGCCTATGAGAGGCACATCTCTTTCTCCTCCTGGAGTGCGCGCTGGTCACCCACACTCACCAGGAAGGCAGGCTAGGTTGTCTTCTGGTTGGAGCCTCCCTGCCCAATGTGGCAGGATCTTGAGAGGCACATGTCTTTTCAGGATTTTATTTTATTTATTTATTTATTTATTTATTTATTTATTTTTTTTGCGGCACCGGGGATTGAACTCACAACCTCGCGCCTGCCAGGGCAGGCGCTTAAGGCACTGAGCCAAACCCCCGGGCCTGGTTTTCTGAGGCAGGGTCGCACTATGTAGCTCAGGCCGGCCTTGCGCTCGCGTTGTAGCCCAAGCCGGCCTCGAACTCACAACGCTCCGCCTACCTCAGCCTCCCGAGTGCTGGGATTAAAGGCGTGCACCACCACGCCCGGCAGGATTTTATTTTATTAAGGAGGGATGTTTATAAATTATAGGTTTAAGATTTGAGGGTGTGGCTCAGTGATAGAGTGTTTGCCAGGGTATACAAAAGATCTCAAGTTCAATGGCCAGCACCAGGGGCAAAAAAGACAAAGGAAAAATACTCAGATTGTTTTTGCTACATAGTCCAGACTGGCCTTGAACTCACTATGTAAAATACGCCCAGATTTAAAACTAGGTGTGGTAGCACAGACCTGTAATCCCAGCACCTGGGAAACTGAGACAGGATTACTGTGAGTTCAAGGCCAGCCTGAACTGTGCAGGAAGATCCTATCTCAAAAAAAAAAAAAAAAAAAAAAAAAGGAGCAGCAGCAGCAGCAGAAAATTCCAGATTTCAGTTTTTCCATGGAGAGTGTTCTCCAAGCAGTTTTTCTCATTTCATCTAGGTCAGTTGTTTTGGGGATTGAACCTAGAGCCTTCCCACTGAGCTACATCCCAACTCTTTTTAAATTTTTTTTATTTTGAGACATGGTATCTTTAAATTGCTAAATTGCATAGATTGGATTTAAATTTTGCATGCTCCTGCCTCAGCGTTGCTGAGTGTTGCGATTACAGGCTTGAACCACCGTGCCTGGTCAGGCTGGGTAATAATTGATAAGAATCCAATTTCCTAATTTTGGAGCTATCTTTTCAGCTAACTTTCTGCCCATTTCCTTCTCTGTAGAGCGGGTAATCCTGCCTGTTCTGCTCACTCCCAGCAGTGTGTTAGATGAATTGACTAACATGTGACAGGCTGCAGTTTCCTGAAAAATATTTTTGGTGCATGGAATGGAAGTGGCTTGCACTAACTAATGCTATCCACCTTCTTTGTATCATCTGTCATGCGCGCACCATCTGTCCCAAGCAGTAGCTGGTAGCTGGTCTTCCGTGTTCCCTGTCAGTCCTGCACCGCCTGTGCCCGCCCTCCCCCCCCCCCCGCCCCGTATTAGAATCAAACTCAGGACCTTGTGCTTGCCTGGCAGGTGCTGGCCTTCCCTGTTCTTGCTCTGAACACAGTGAGGAAGTTCCTTCTGTCTGTTGCTTTTTCGATCCTTTGGTATGTTTTCAGTACTGTATTTTCATTTAAGTTGATCACAGTCTCCTTCCATTTTGTGTATAAAGGATTTAGAAATCTGAGTTGTACAGTGTCTACTTCTTTTCCTTTTCTTTTTCATTAAGATTAGTATGCGGAGTCTTCACATGCTAAACTCAACTCTAGCATTGACACCCTTACCTCCTAGGGTATGGCTTTGATCTTATGCTACAAACTATACCAAGAATAAAGAGTAAAGTGCCTGAAATAATTATGAGGAGCTATTTACTATGTACAACATTCATGTAAAAACCCTTGAAAGAAGTTAGGTATGATGGTGTATGTCTGTTATCGCAGCTGTTATGGAGGCCAAGGCAGGAAGATCACAAATTCCAGGCCGGCCTGGGCAATTTAGCAAAAACTTATCCCAAAATAAAAATCAAAAAATTGCTATGGAGCACTTCTTGGAATTCCTAGTGCTGCAAAAACAAAAGGCAATGCACAAATCCTGGGGGAGGACAGTTAATTTCTTTTTCTTTCTTTCTTTTTTTTTGGTATGGGAGATTGAACTCAGGATCTTGTGCTTGCCAGGCAGGTGCATGTGCCACTGAGCTCTATTCCTGGCTTGACAATTTCATATGTGAGAATTTCAGAAGGCTTCACAAGGATGATTTTTTATTTTTTATTTTTTTTTAGTTTTTTTTGGTGGCACTGGGGATCGAACTCCTAACCTCACACCTGCCAGACAGGTGCTTAAGTCACTGAACCAAACTCCCGGCCCTAGTTTTTTGAGGCAGGGTTCACTATGTAGCCCAAGCCAGCCTCAAACTCACAATGCTTCTCCTAGGCCTCAGCCTCCCGAGTGCTGGGATTAAAGGTGTGCGCCACCATGCCTGGCTTCACAAGGATGATTTTTGAAGTCAAGTAATTTATTGTAGATGTCAGAGGCGTTAGGACAGGCACGGTTTGCCTGGTCTTCAGAACCTGATGCACCAGTGGAGGTACAACGAGCAAAACAAATGGAGCAGTTTGTATAGAATGATCCTCAGCTGATGTTTGCCTGATGTTTTTCTTATGATTAGATTGGGGTTTGGGGGAGGAAGACTACAGAGATAAAGTGCCATTGTCCTCGCATCATTTTAAGAGTACTTTCAATAGGACTTAAACTATGGGTAATTCACCTTGGTCGCCTCACTGTGGTAATGTTTATCAAGTTTCTCTGCTGTAAAATTACTTTCTCCCTTTCCATAATTTTTTCCCCCTCTGGTTTTTTGAGACAAGATCTCACTGTGTAGTCTAGGATGGCCTCGAACTCACACCTGACATTTCCATAAATTTTGGAAGGAAGTCACTATGTGTGTCCCAGACTTAAAAAGTGGAAGGTTTTGGTTCAATTATTTGAGAGAGGAGTATCTATATAAATTATTTGCACAGGATATTTTTTTTTTTTGTACTGGGGATCGAACTCTTGACCTCTCGCTTGCCAGGCAGGTGCTTACACCACTGAAGTAAATCCCCAGCCCATGCACCGGAGATTTTTTACTCTTCGTGTTTCTCTTTTCCTCCCTCTGTCTGTCTGTTTGCATTTCTGTCAGTCAGTCTGTCTGTCTTTCAGACAGGGTCTTACTATGTAGCCCAGGCTGGCCTTGCAAATCTTCCTGCCTCATCCTGGGGTCACAAGTGTGTGTTTAGCTGTTCTCCATTTCCTTTTTTTTTTTTTTTTTTAATTTATTTAAGCAAAGAAAAAAAAGACATATATAACAAAGACAACAAGCGAAAGAGTCAAACAAACGACTAGAGTAAATGCACAACAGTAACATTGCAGGTTTACAAAGCAGGATGATGGAAACTTGACAATGGTTGCAGTATTGCGTATCGTTATCTTTAAAATGGTTACTTACATTAACAGATATAGACCTGTAAAATTCACCTAATCATATGAGCATTAATTGTTTTCTCAATAACGAATACATTCAGCAGTGTGTTCGTTTTAGTTATCTTACATATACATATATACAGATTTATATCTTTCCCTTTTCCCTTTTCTCTTTCCCCCTTTTCCCTTCCCAATTACTTTTGCTCTTCGAGCTGTTTTTTACCCTTACATAGTGTTTATTGTAGATTTTGGATCATATATACTTTTTTAGTTTCTTACACTAGGGAGACAATATGGTATTTACACATGTGAGTTTGATTTATCTCACTTATGAGTATGGTCTCAAGTCGTGACCATTTACTTATAAAAGTCTCAATGCAATCTTTCTTAATAGCTGAGTAGTACTCCATTGTATAAAAATACCACATCTTTTTTATCCATTCTTTGCTTGATGGGCACTTGGGTTGTTTCCCAGATCTGACTATTACAAATTGGGTCTGTAAACATGGGTGCACAGGTATCACTGTGGTATGATGTTTTCAATTCTTCTGGGAAAATGCCCGGAAGTGGGATAGCTGGGTTGAATGGGATCTCTAATCCTAGCTTCTTGAGGAATATCCACACTGATTTCCACAGTGGTTGCACCAGTCTACACTCCCACCAACAGTGGAGAAGAGTTCCTTTTTCCCCACAGCCCCTCCAGCATTTGTTGTTGGTTGATTTTTTTAATCTTGGCCATTGTTTCTGGAGTGAGATGGAATCTCAGTGTTGTTTTAATTTGCATTTCCTGAATGACCATTGATGTTGAACATTTTTTCATATATTTATTTGCCTTTTGTATTTCTTTCTTTGAGAAGTGTGTATTCATCTCAGATGCCCCGTTTTAGATTGGGTCCTTGAATTTTAGGGGCCTGATTTCTTTTAATTCTTTATATGTTTTAGATAGCAGTCCTTTGTCTGATGAACAATTGGCTAAGATATTTTCCCAGTTTGTGGGTTTTCTTTTCACTCTGTTGGAGATTTCCTTTGACATGCAAAAACTTTTTAGTAAGATGAGATCCCAATTGTTGATTCTGGGAAGTGTTTCCCGTGCAATTTGATTTTTGTTCATGAACTCCCTGCCTACTCCTATGTCATCAAGATTTTTACCTACTCTGTCTTCTAGTAAGTTTAGTGTCTCTGTTTTAATATTCAGATCTTTGATCCATTTTGACCTTATTTTAATGCATGGTAATAGGCATGGATCTATAGTTTTAGTTTATGGCATATAGAAAGCCAGTTTTTCCAGCACCATTTGTTAAAGAGGCTGTCTTTCTTCCAATGCACATGTTTGACCCTTTGTCAAAGATGAGGTGGCTAAGTGTGTTTGTAGTTGTGGCTGTATCTTCTAATCTATTCCATTGATCTTCAGGTCTGTTTTGATTCCAGTACCATGATGATTGTATCACAGTAGCTTTGTAGTATAGTTTCAAGTCGGGGATTGTGATGCCTCCTGCCTTCCCTTTGTTGCCCAGCATTGCCTTTGCTATTCTAGGTCTTTTCTGGTTCCAGATGAATTTCAGGAATGCTTTCTCTAGCTCTGTGAGGTAGGCAAGTGGTACTTTGGTTGGGATTGCATTAAATCTGTATAATAATTTTGGGAGAATGGCCATTTTCACGATGTTTGTTCTTCCTATCCATGAACAGGGAATATCTTTCCATTTTCTGAAATCTTCGATTTCTTTCTTTAGAGTAATGTAATCTTCACTGTATAGATCTTTTATTTCCTTTGTTAGATTGATTCCTAAGTATTTCATTTTTTTGGATGTTATAGTGAAGGGTGTGGTTTCCCTTATTTCTCCCTCAGTGACTTTGTTGTTTGTGTACAGGAATGCTACTGATTTTTGAGTGTTCACTTTGTATCCAGCTACATTACTGAATTTGGTTATTACTTCTAGAAGTCTTCTAATGGATTTTTGGGTGTCTTCTACGTAGAGTATCATATCATCTGCAAATAATGATAATTTCACTTCTTCCTTTCCTATCCTTATTCCCTTTATTTGTTTCTCTTGTCTAATTGCTCTGGCTAATATTTCCAGAACTATATTGAATAGGAGTGGTGATAATGGACATCCTTGTCTTGTTCCTGATTTTAGGTTGAAAGTTTTCAGTTTTTGTCCATTTCGTAAGATGTTGGCTGTTGGTTTATGATATATAGCTTTTATCAGGTTGAGGTAGAGACCATCTATTCCGATTTTCTGTAGGATTTTTTATCATGAATGGGTGTTGGATTTTGTCAAAAGCTTTTTTTGCATCTATTGAGATGATCATGTGGTTCTTGTCCTTGGCCCTGTTGATATGGTGTATTACATGTATTGATTTCCGTATGTTGAACCATCCCTGCATTCCTGGGATGAATCCCACTTGATCATGGTGTATAATCTTTCTGATAACTTTCTGTATTCTATTTGCCAGTATTTTATTGAGGATTTTTGCATCTATGTTCATTAGGGAGATGGCCTGTAATTTTCTTTTTTGGTTGGGTCTTTCTGTGGTTTTGTTATTAGGGTAATACTTGTTTCCAGGAATGAGTTAGGGAGACTTGCTTCCCTTTCGATTTCATTGAAGAGTTTGAGGAGTGTTGGCATTAAGTCTTCCCTAAATTTATTGTAGAATTCAGCAGTGAATCCATGAGGGCCCGGGCTTTTCTTTGTTGGTAGGGTCCTAATTACATTTTCAATTTCATTAGCTGAAATTGGATTGTTCAGTAGTTTTACAACTTCTTGATTCAGCTTTGATAATTCATAGGTTTCTAGGAATCTGTCCATTTCTTCTGTGTTATCGAATCTATGTGAGTAAAGGTTTTTGAAGTAGGTGTTCATGATCTTCTGTGTTTCCACCGGCTCTGTAGTGATTTCACTTTTTCATTTCTTATTTCATGAATCTGAGTTTTTTCTTTCCTCTTCTTGATAAGGTTGGCTAGGGGTTTATCAATTTTATTTACTCTTTCAAAGAACCAACTCTTTGATTCATTAATTCTTTGTATTGTTTTCTTAGTTTCAATTGCATTAATTTCTGCTCTAATCTTAATAATTTCTTCCCTTCTTTGGGCTTTGGACTTGACTTGCTCTTCTTTTTCTAGAAGTTGGAGGTGCAGCATTAGGTTGTTTATGTGTGTTCTTTCCGTTTTTCTGATATGAGAGTTTAGTGCTATAAATTTCCCTCTGAGGACTGCTTTCATTGTATCCCACAGGTTGCAGTAATTTGTATTTGCATTTTCATTCAATTGTAGATATTGTTTAATTTCTTCTTTAACTTCTTCTGTGAACCATTGGTTATTTAGGAGAGTATTATTTAATTTCCATGTGTTTATGCAGTTATTGTAGGTTTTTTTGTCATTTCCAATTTTACTGTGCTGTGGTCAGATAATATGCACGGAAGTATTTCAGTTCCTTTGCATTTATTTAAGCATGTTTTGTGGATCAGTTATATGATCTATTTTAGAGAATGACCCATGTGCAGCTGAGAAGAATGTGTATTCTGATATTGATGGGTGGAATACTCGGTACACATCTACTAGGTCCATTTGTTCACAGGTTTGATTGAGTTCTGCTATTTCTTTGCTGATTTTTTGCTTGGTTGATCTATCTCTCTGTGACAATGGGGTGTTAAGGTCTCCTGTTATAACTGTATTATTGTTTATTTGGTTTTTCATGTCTATTAAGAATTGTCTTAGCCGGGCATGGTGGCGCACGCCTTTAATCCCAGCACTCGGGAGGCTGAGGTAGGTGGAGCGTTTTGAGTTCGAGGCCGGCTTGGGCTACAACGCGCGCGCAAGACCGGCCTGAGCTACACAGTGCGACCCTGCCTCAAAAAACCAGGGCCGGGAGTTTGGCTCAGCAGCTTACGCGCCTGTCAGGCAGGCGCAGGTTTGTGAGTTCAATCCCCGGTGCCGCAAAAGGAAAAAAAAAAAAAGAAAGAAGAAAAAAAAAGAATTGTCTTACATAGTTGGGTGCTCCCATATTCGGTGCATATGTATTTATGATTGTAATCTCTTCCACTTGAAGTTTTCCCCTAACAAGTATGTAGTGACCTTCTTTATCTCTTTTGATGATTCTCGGTTTGAAGTTTGCATTGTCTGCAAACATAATAGCTACCCGTGCTTTTTTCTGGGTTCCTATTGCATGGAGTATTTTTTTCCAGCCTTTGATTTTTAGTCTGTGAATTTCCTTTAGAGTGAAATGTGTTTCTTGTACACAGCATATTGTTGGGTTTCGTTTCTTAACCCACTCTGCTAGTCTGTTTCTTTTTATTGGTGAGTTGAGACCATTTACATTGATTGATATAATTGATATGTACTGGCTCATCCCTGTCGTGATGTCTTTGTGTTGTTGGTTTTCTACATTTTCTGTTTAATTATTTGCCCTGCTTAGTGGTTTCCTTTTGTTGTTATTCTTAGGATTGTGGCTATCTTTGTTCTCTTTCTAGAGTGTCTTTCAGTACTCTTTGTAGTGTTGGTTTGGTGACCATAAATTTCTTCAGTTCTTCTTTGTCATGAAAGTAGCTTAGTTCTCCATCAATTTTTAAGGATAGTTTTGCAGGGTACATCAATCTGGGTTGAAAGTTGTTTTCTTTCAGGATTTGAAATACTTCACTCCAAGCTCTTCTTAACTTAAAGGTTTGTGTTGAGAAGTCTGCCGTGGTTCTGATAGGCTTTCCTTCGTAGGTAATCTGTTTTTTTTCTCTGACAGCTTTTAGTATTTTGTTCTTGTGCTGTATTTGTGACAGTCTAATTATTATATGTCTGGGTGAAGATTTATTTTGGTTAGGGTTAATTGGGGTTCTGTATGCCTCAGTTACCTGTATTTCAGATTCTCTTCCCATGTTTGGAAAGTTTTCTGCTATTATTTCTGTGAATAGTCTTCGCAGGTCATTAGTATTGACCCCTGCTTTTTCATTTATGCCTATTAATCTTATGTTATTTCTCTTGGTATCATCTTGCAGCTGTTGAATTGTTGTTCCTTGGTTCCTTACTATTTTTAAGAGATCTTTTCTTTCGTGGCCATGATCTCCCATGCTGTCTTTAAGATCTGCGATTCTATCTTCAGCTTCATTTAAGCGGTTCTTCAAACTTTCCATGGAGTTTTTCATTTTCTGCATTTCCCTTTGCATTTGTTTCATGTATTCTGTTTGTCTTATATTGTTCATTCAAAGTTTCGATCATTTTCTTAAGTTCTTCTATTTTTTTATCTTGCTCTTCTTTAGATACACACAGCATTTCTTTTTTTTTTTTTTTTTTTTTGGCGGCACTGGGGATTGAACTCACAACCTTGCACCTGTCAGACAGGCACTTAAGCCACTGAGCCAAACTCCCAGCAACATTTCTTTAATAATGATTCTCATTTCATTTTTTAGCTGAGAGAATATTTCTGATTTGAACTTCTCTATATCTTCATCAAGCTGTTTCTTTACTGCATTTTCTATCATTTCAGAAAGTCCAGTTGTGTGACTCCCACTGTCTTCCATTTCAGTGTCTCTCGGGTTTGTTCTTAGTGGGCTGGGGGACTGAGACTACCTTTTGGTCTTTCGTTTTGTCATTTTCTTCTAGAACCTATGTGGCTCTGTGTCCTGCGAGGCTGACCGGGTGTTACCCTGCGGGTCGCGCTGAGTCGTGGGTCATGCTGAGTCGCGGGACCCTGTAGAGCTGGATCCTGTGCGCCGCAGGTGAGGGCGGCCTCCCGGGGCGTGCAGGTGGAGCCTCCGCCTTAACTGGGTGGGGGCCAAGGTCTCCCGGTGCCAGGGAGCTAGGCAGAGTGTACCCCGGAGTGTGATGCCCCCCGGACCCTGGGTCTGGCTGCAAGGAGTTCAGAGCAACATTTGTGCCAGGCAAGCCTGGGCGAGTCCCAGGGTTACAGTGCCGGGGCCTTGCTTCTTGGTTGTGTTCTCCATTTCTGTCTTTCTTTCTCTCTCTCTCTCTCTTGCACTTGCCAGGCAGGCACTGTGCTACTGAGCTATATCCCCAGCCCTTCCTTCCTTTCTCTCTCTCTCTCTCTCTCTTTCTTTTTTGTCTTTTTGAGACAGGGTCTCGCTATGCAGTTCAGGCTGGCTTTGCACTCACTTTGTATTTCAGGCTGGTCTTAAATTTACAACAATCCTCCTGCCTCAGCCTCCCAAGTGCTGGGATTACAGAAGTGTGCCAGCTCACCATTTATTTCTTTATTAAGCTTATCCATTCATTTGTTTATACCAATGTGGATCACATACTTAATGCTTTGGATTATAGTGCAATACCAATTTATTTTATTATTCGTATTGTTCTGTTGGGAACTCTTTCAGTTAGCTCTTTTTGGCATACTTTCTTTATCATTTTGAGTGTGCTTATGTTTTATACTTCTGTTTCTGACTCTGAATCTTATGCTAGGATCATCTTGTATATTTCCTGCTTCAGGCCTAAGATCACCCATTTCTTCAAGGAATTGCGTTTCTTTTGGTTGTTCTTTTTTTGAGTCAGAATCTCCCTATTTATGCCAGCCAGCCTGACCTCTAATTCGAGATCTTCTGAAGTGCTGAGATTATAGGCCTGTACCACCACATGCAGCTGCATTTGGATCTTGGAGACCCTGGCGGGAGCCTTCTACTTAAACCTCTTGTGTCCATTTGGACTGTGCGTTTCCTTAGATTCCTCTCCACTCAGCAGCCAGTGGCAGACCTGAATTTTTATAAGAACTATTTTTATTTTTGAGATGGAAACTTTCTATGTTGCCCAGGCTTGTCTTGAACTCCAAGATTCTACCGATTCTCTTTACTCATCCTCCCAAGTGCTGGGACTGTAAGTGCAGGTCATATCCTAGAAAAACTTCTTTGGGTTTTTTTGCAGAGAGGGTGCTGGCATGTGCTAGGCAAATGCTCTATCACTGAGCTGTATCTCTTGCCTTTTTTTTGGCCATGTTGGAAATGGAAGCCAAGGCCTCATGCATGCTAAGCAATTGCTCTATCACTGAATCATGCTAAAAGTTTTTTGATACTAATTTTCATGGTAGTTTATAGGTATTAGATATTGAATCAAGGAGCAAAACTGTCTTATTTTAGTGAGACTTTATTGAGGTACAATTTACAGTGCATAGATCTAACATGTAAGTCTTGGTGAACTTTTGCACATGTATACTTTTCTATAAGTACTACTCAAATTTGGATCATTTTGGGTACCTCAGAAGACTTTTTTTTCCCCCACCCTATCATATAAGCTACCCCCTCCCCTGAAAGAAACCGTGTTTGCTGTCATACATTTAAAGTGATCATCATGGCCAGGCGTGGTTGCATACACCTTTAATCCCAGCACTTGGGAGGCTGAGGTAGGAGGAGTGTTGTGAGTTCGAGGATGGCTTGGGCTACAAGGTGAGCAAGGCCGGCCTGAACTACATAGTGCAACCCTGCCTGGAAAAAAAATTGGGCCGGGAGTTTGGCTCAGTGGCTTAAGTGGCTGCCTGGCAGGCTCAAGGTTGTGAGTTCAATCCCTGGTACTGGGGGAAAAAAAAGTGATCAGCAGCAGCATGTTGAATATTTTTTCTGGTCATGTTCAACTTCCTGGGTGCAGGAGTTAAGAATATAGAAAATCTTACATAGCCAGGATTTGAGAGGCAGTTTTAGAGGGCAAGAGAGGCCAGGAAGTAAAGGGTATATTCAAGGAAGTGAGAGTAAAGAGTGAGATTACCAGAATGAGAGTAGGGGTGGCAGGTGGCAGTAGGAACAACCTCAGGATAAGTATTTGGGGCTTGAAAGAAAGAACATGGTGTGATCTGAGAAAGCAGAGAGAACACAGCAAAAGTGGTGGGACCTGGAGCTGGAAGGGGAGGTTTTTTTTTTTTTTGGTAGTGGGAATCAAACTCAGGACCTTGTGCTGCCAGGCAGGCACTTAAGCTGCTGAGCTATATCCCCAACCCTGGAAGGGGAGATTTTTAAGCATCGGAGAGACTTGTGCAGATCCTTGTTAGGAACTGGAAGGTGGTGGTCTTTATTCAGCCACCGGTGTTTACTGAGCGGCTGTGTCAGGCATCTGACTGGTTATGATAGAGGAACTTTGGGGTTGTCCGAACTCACTGACTGTTCTGGTGACAAATGACTAGGATAGAAAGCAGAGATGAACTTGACTCTTCCCAAATTAGAAGTGTAAGTTTTTTTTTGTTTTTTGGGTTTTTTTTTTTTGGAACTGAGGGTCAAAGTCAGGGTCTCAAGAGCTCTACCCCTGAGCTAAATCTCCAAACCCAAAGTGTCAATAAGGAAGTGATGAAAGATAAAGAGTTAAGGCATCCAAAACAGCAGTTTTCCTGCAGCTCAGTAGTCAGCCCTTTGCTTTTCACTAAATATATCTTCCATTCCCATTCCCGCCCCAGCAAAGCTGGTGATGGTTTAGAATGTTACATTTGTGCATAGCAATCTGGCTTCTGATGTGTGCCCTGAGCTAGAAATAGAGGCACACTGTAGTTCTTAAAGGAAAATGAATGCTGAATGTTTGCAGAAAGGCTGTTTATATAAGGAGGAATCTAGAAGTGGCCTGAATGCCAATACCTGGGTGGAAGTTGGTAGGTAGTTAAAAGACATCTCTGTGAATGTGTGTCACTGTAAGGATATTTGCATGTGAAGTCACATTAAGAGTAAAAGGTTCTTCACAGGACTTGGGAGTTAGGGGATTTGGATATTTGGTTATGCCTTTTCCTAGTTACCCTGAATTTTCATTTCCACAAATATAAAATGGGCACAGTGATAATAATCACTCCCAAGTCCTCATGGGATGATGGTAAAGATCAAGTGAGATACTCAAAAGATAGTTTAAGTAAGCTGCACGTTATTATTTTGTTTTGTTTTGTTTTGTTTTGGTACCGGGAATCGAACTCATGACCTCATGCCTGCCAGGCAGGCGCTAGCTGCACATGTTATTAGTAGCTGAATGGAAGAAAAAAAGAGAAAGAAGAATAGTAGCTATATGGGTGAATGCTGACCAATTGGAGTAGGATTCTGGAGATTGAACTCAGGACTTGGTACATGCTAAGCAAGTGCTTCACCATTAAGCAACATTCCCAGCCTCTTTATTTTATTTTTTAAACCTTGTGGTACTAAGAATTGAACCCAGAGCATTTCTACGTGGTTACATTTTCAGCTCCTTTATTAGTTGTTAAATTGCGCAGGTTGGGCTTAAACCTGGAATTGTGGAATCTTCATACCTCAGTCTCCCAGAGTGCTGCCACTACAGATGTGAGACACCATGCTGGCTCCCTTTTAAAATTTTTATTCTGGGGTAGGGTCTCACTTTGGGGGCCCTCTATCAGTGATCTATATCCTTAGGCCCCCCTCCTTTGAGACAGAATCTCATTATTATATAGAATTTCAGAATTTGCTATGTAGATGAGGCTGGTGTTGAATGTTTGATCACCTTGCCTCAGTCTCCTGAGTGTTGGATTTACACACATGTGCCATGTCAGCTGACTCCCACATCTATTTAGAGACAGGGTCTCATCAGATTACCCACACTGGGCTTGAACTTGGGTTTTTCTTTGTGTACTACCATTCCTAGCTATTTTAGAGTTTCTTTAATTCTTATTTCTGGTCCATTTTGGGGGTAGGACAGATTCCTGCTCAATGCTGTCTGGTTATTCTAATTTAAGCACCTTCATAGAGTATGGTATAAGGCAGTTCGATTTTACCTGAAGGCAGCCAAGACTGAGCAGCATGCTGTCATGGAACTGGTGGTCCTGTAGTGTAGACAAGTCAACCTTATTTTATTGTGTTAGGCCTGGGTTGCTGTCTGACTTTCTGTACGTGTCATTCCCTTCGTCTGGTGGGAGCTTTATTCTTCCATAGTTCTCTCCTTTCTTTGGTCAGCCACGATGTGTACTTTACAGCAGTATTTCTCAAACTTGAAAACAAGAGAACTGGTGGCTATTGTGGGCTGATGAGGCCTGCAACCTCCCAAACAAGTGGACGGCAAAGGCTTACATAAAAGAGACAAATGGTATGATTTTAGGACTCCAGGAGAATCAAAACCCTCTAGCAGAGCTCAAGATTCTCTGGGGTCTGAGACAAAGAACTGCTCTGGGTGGCCCATATTTATTTGGTTTTTAAACAAGGGAAGGGCTTAGAGTGGAAAATGCAGGAAACTGAGCAGGACCTTGGGAATCAGTGCAAGGACTTTGCCAAGTAATAAATTATGCTAATTTAGGAGAACTATCTTATAGCCAGGTTGACCTTTATGGCAGGAGTGGAGCCTGCAGCTGCAGCCTCTATTTAGCTAATTGAGGTTGGAACCAAGCGTCCTCAGCTGTGGCCTTATCTTGTCCTTTGAGGCATCGAGGCATCATAGGCCGCTACAGGCCTCAGCTGGGACCAGTGACTCATAGAGGTTCACTTACTGTGAATCCGCTGCCCATCTCCAGACAGTGGGTTTAGGCCTTGGACAGACTCAAAAGTAAACACAGAAAGCCAATTGGTTAATTTTAAATCCTGCTCAGAGCTGCTTTGTAGTAGTCTCCATCAGGTGCCTCTAACTTAACTATCTTTAGGTTCCACCTTAGAAACCAGAGTAGTTTTGCAAATGCTTTGTTAGTTACATATTGCTGTGTAACAAATTTTCTCAGAATTTAGTGGCCTGAAACAGTAATATACATTTGTTATTCAGGAATTCAGGAGTGGTTTGATATGTGTGGGAGGTTGGCTCAGAGTCTTATGAGGCTGTAGTCTACCATGGCTCACTTATTGGACTGGTTGGCTGGTGCAGCTTCCTGGCAGGAGCCCCAAGTTGCCTGCTATATGGACTTCTCCAGAAGCACTTAAAATTTTCTCCCAGTGTAGCACTGACCTCCCAGAGAATGGAAAGCTAAGGGAGTACAAGGCAGAAGCAGCAGTGCTCTGTGTGTGTTTTAAAATATACATAAAGAAAAGTGTAGTGGATTGGTAACTGGTGGTCAACTTAAACACCAGCTGAACTAAATCAGCATGGTGCGGAACATGGATGGCCCACCTGAGGAAAGTTGCCAGCATAAAAAGGAGACCTGGCGAGGAAGAGTAGCGTTGTGGGGTCTCCTAAGTGAGTGTTGTTTGGAGCTGTTGATTCTTCTGGAGGAGTTATCATCGGAGGAGCTTGGTACCTTGTCCCTGAGAATGGCTGTGGTTCACTTTGGGGAGCTCTGGTCCTTACTTTGAGCATCACTTCCTGGCTCTGGAGGGCAAGATGTGCTATTCAATCTCCAGGAGAAGCTTATCATGCCGGTTTCCTGATATAAACTCGGTTGTTCTCAACGTTGGAGGAGTTCGGGACCTCATTGTTGCTGAGGGTGACTGGGGTGCTTTTCAGGGGAGCCCCGGTCCTTATTTTGAGTGTTGCTTCTTGGCTCCACTGCACAACCCTCAACCTGTAGGCACACATCCTTCACCCTGCTGGCATAGACTTTCTAGCTTCTACTGCTGACCTTTGGGCCTTCCCAGTACGGATCCATGAGTTGACTTTTCTTTCCTTTTTTTTTTTTGTGTCTTTTTTGTCTTTTTGAGACAGCATGTCAAATGCAGACATATTTTGATGTCACTGTAATTGTATGTGTACACACTAAAATTCTTTTTTTTTTTTGTTGCGGCACCGGGGATTGAACTCACAACCTCACACCTGTCAGACAGGCACTTAAGTCACTGAGCCAACCTCCAGGCCCTGGTTTTTTGAGGCAGGGTTGCACTGTGTAGTTCAGGCTGGCCTTGTACTCGCGTTGTAGCCCAAGCCAGCCTTGAACTCACAACGCTCCTCCTACCTCAGCCTCCCGAGTACTGGGATTAAAGGCGTGTGCCACCGCACCTGGCCACATTAAAATTCTTAATAGTGCTTGATTATGTAGCGCTAATCTTACATCTCAACCTCTGTCCTTTCTAGGGTGGGGTCCATCCCCTCCCCTTTCTTTGAGACAGGGTTTTGCTATGCAGTTCAGGCTAACCTTGAAGCACTACATAGCCCAGGCTGGTCTCAAAGTTGCAGCAGTCTTTCTGCCTCAGCCTCCATAGTGCTGAGATTACAGGTGTGTACCACCATGCCCAGCCTTATCCTCCTCCTTGACAGAGTGAGTATGGAGTCCAGACTGGCCTTGAATTTACTGTATAGTCCATGTCGGCCTCAAACTCGAAACTCTAATGCCCCAGCTTCCTAAGTATTGGGATTATGGATGTGTGCCACCATGCTCTGCATCCTTCACCTTTTTTATGTTCTTCTAACCGATTTGTGACACCCCAACTGGGAAGCTCTGATGAAGATGATCCAGATTATATAAAAGCACAATGTTCTGCATGGAGACTGTGTGTACCACCAACACTGTTCACTAATACCTAGTAGTCTGTGGCCTGTTCTTGGAAAATACTTTTTTTGTTTTTGAGACAGGTGCTCACCGTGTAGCCCAGACTGTCCTTGAACTGACCTTGATCCTCTTGCCTCAGCCTCCTGAGCGCAGAGATTAGAGGCATGTGTCACCATGCCAAGCTTCCTACAATAGTCATATGTTAGTCTATAAATTTCCCATGTGGCCCCTACACAGAGTTGCTCTTTCCTTTCTCACCTTCAGTTTCCTGCATTTGCTTGCCCTCTTTTTCTTTCCTTTCTTTGTTCTTTGTTGATTTGCTTCTACTTCATCCTCCCAGAAGTACTCCCCAGCCTCACTGCTTCCTCAGTCACCTGGAAAATACCTGCTCATCTTTCAGAATTGGGATTAGATACCCCTTCTTTTCTAGAGTTGTCTTGGCTACTCCACTTCCTTCCTCTTCCTCTTCGCTACCTTTCTCTTTCCTGTGTCTAGCTTTACCTTAAGGAGTCTTCTGTTGTAGCATCTTTTATTACAGTTATTTGTACCTATAGACAAATGCTTATTCCCCAGGAAGATAATGTGAGAAAGGGACAGATGCCTTGAGAGGTGCCTGTTTATTCCCTGGGTAAGCAGGTCTTCAACATAAATAAACTGAGCAAATGAAATGTTACAGATTGAGGTCATTGCTATGAAGGAAGCAAGCAGGAAATTTAGGAAGGAGATGGGGTTTACTTGAGATCAAGCCCTCCAGGCTTCTGAGGCTGTAGGAACATAAGAGTGTCAACTAAGAGGAGCAGGCAGGGGCTTTGTTTCAGATAAAGAGATCAGACTGGATATGGGAAGGTGTGTAGTGTAGCAAGACTCAAAAAGCCAGTGGGTCTTGTATAAGGGTCTGTCTCCCTCTGACAGCTGCTGTGGTCACAGGTCTTAATAGAATTGATTCTGCATTTTCAAACCCTGGCATACTTTCTGGTTTAGAGTACTCAGAAATAAGTTTTTTTTTTTTTTGGTACCGGGGATTGAACTTTTGCAACCTTGCACCTGCCAGACAGGCACTTTATACCACTGAACTAAATCCCTGGCCCTATTTTTTTGAGACGGGGTCTCACTGTGCAGTTCAGACTGGCCTTGAACTCACTTTGTAGCCCAGGCTGGTCTTGAACTCACAATGATCTTTCTGCCTCAGCCTCCCAAGTACTGGGGTTACAGGCATGCATCACCACGCCTGGCTCAGAAATAAGTTTTTGATATTTTTGGCCTTTGTGAGATACTTGTGGCTAACTTAATTTTGTTGTCATAATCACCATGTGCATTTATCCCCTCCAAATTGATAGTTCTATTTGGATTTGACTTTTTTTTTTTTTCTTGAGACAGTGTCTTGCTATGTGGTTCAGGCTGGCCTTCAGCTCACTTTGTAGCCCCAGCTGGCCTTGAACTCACAGCAGTCCTGCCTCAGCCTCCTGAATGCTGGGATTACAGGCATGTGGCACCACACCCAGCTGGGTTTGCCTTTTTAAAAACATTTTAAATTTTATTAGTATGTGTTTGTAGTATATAATGATTACCTTTTAATCCCAGCACTCGGGAGGCTGAGGTAGGAGGAACGTTGTGAGTTCGAGAATGGCTTGGCCTACAACGCGAGCACAAGGCCGGCCTGAGCTACACAGTGCGACCCTGCCTCAAAAAACCAGGGCCGGGAGTTTGGCTCAGCGGCTTACGCACCTGTCAGGCAGGTGCGAGGTTGTGAGTTCAATCCCTGGTGCCGGGGGTGGGGGGGAAAAAAAAAATATATATATATATATATATATATATATATAATGATTACCTTCATCATGGGGAGTTGGTACATGTACATAACACTTTTTTTAAATTTGAGACAGAATATTCATATGTAGTTCAGACTTGTTTTAAACTTACTATGTAGCCCAGGCTAGCCTTGAACTCATGTTGATTCTCCAGTGCTGAGATTACACTGTGCCACCACACGCCACTTCCACATGATTTTAAATATCACGATCTCTATTATATGAAAAACCCAAAGTATAAATAAATGAACAAAACAGTACTGGGTGTGGTGACACACACCTGTAATCCCAGGATTGCTGCAAGTTAGAGGCCAGCCTAGGCTACATAGTGAGTTCAAGCCCAGCCTGGGCTACTGAGCAAGACCCTTTCTCAAAAAAAAGAAAAAAACTGTGGAAAGAAAAAGTTTGTGTGTCTGATTTATTTTACTTTGTCTTCTTGACAGATGCCAAACATTGCTGTTTCATGGCTTCAGTTTTTTTTTTGGTATCCGGGATCAAACTCACAGCCTCGTGCTTACCAGCTACATCCCCGGCCCTGTTTTTTGAGACAGGGTCTCACTATGCAGTTCAGGCTGGCCTTGACTCACTTTGTAGCCCAGGCTGGTCTCAAACTCAGAATGATCCTCCTGCCTCAGCCTCCCAAGTGCTGGGATTACATGCGTGCGTCACCACACCTGGCTGACTTCAGGTATTGATAATAAAATTAAATAAAGTTTTCATTGCCTCTCCCCTTCCCAGTGCTGAAAATTAAACCTAAGATGTCACATATGCAGAGCACTTATCTAGCATGTGGGAGGCCCTGGGTTTGATCTCCAGCCTTATGAGGGAGGCCCAAACCAAAACATTAGCAAAACAAAAAACTTGCATCCATTGAACTTTCATTGACAGCCTAATGTGTACACAGCATTCTGGTTGAGAGAATCAGACATTTGGCAAAACCTTTCTTTCTTTGAAGTTTTAATCCAAATGCTAAATCTTCTCTGAAACCATTTCCTGGTGGGCATGTGGCACATACATATAATCTTAGCACTGGGTGGCTCAGGCAAAAGAATCTCTTAGTTTGAGGACAGCATGGAGTACATAGTGAGTTAAACACCAGCCTAAACTACATGGTCAGACCCGGTCTCAAAACAAAAAACAAAACACAAAACATTAAAATATAAGAGGAGGGGAATGCTGGACATATTGGTGTACACCTACAATCCTAGTACTTGGGGTTGAGGCTGGAGGATCTTGAGCTTGAGGCCTGCCTAGACTACATAGTAAGTCCCTGTCTCAAAAACAAAACATTAAAATAACAAAGAGACAAAGAGAGCTTGAGCTGGGGCTAGGAACTTAAACTCAGTGGTAGAGTGCTTGCCTGGCATGTATGAGATGAGATCTTGCCCAGCACCAAAACCAAAAATGACAGACAGATGATTAAAAAAGGGGCTGTTCAGGTGCTTTGGAAGAGAGTAGAAGAGAGCAGCAGAAACTTGATTCTCTAGTTTAGCCAGGCTTTGGAAAGGAAAGAAAACCAATCGTAGTGGTCCATGACTATGATCCTAGCATTTGGGAGGTTGAGGCAGGAGGATTGCCATGAGTTCGAGGCCAACCTGGGTCACATAGTGAGTTTAAGGCCAGCCTGAGTCTCAAAAAACAAGGAGAGACAGTGCTTCTCTTTCATGTGGTCTTGGTTATGGGACATAGGCAGTCTGGCCAATTCTAGAACTATATTCCATTCTTTTTTACTCTAGATGTTTACAGTGTTTTATAGAGAGGGTGAAGAATCCCAGAGAGCCTTCTCTTTGTGCTGTTAACCACCCTAGAAGCCTTGGATAGTGGTCATCCTATTCTGTTTCTTCAGAATTAGAAAAGCAGTTTGTTGTCTCATAATGTAAATTCAGGACTCTTTGTTGAATAATGCAGTCAGTAAGGTGCAGTAGTTCCTACCCTATAAAGAGCTTAGCAGTTGTTTGTTTGTGTAGCTCTTTAAAAATCTTGTTTGTGATCCAGGTTGCCTGTTAAATCAGCTTCTTGGGAGGCTGAGGCAGGAGGATCTCAAGTTGGAGGCCAGCCTGACAATTTAATAAGACCTTGTCTCAAAATGAAATTTTGAGAAAGGGCTGGCAGGATGTGGTAGAGTGCTTACTTACCACATGGTGCTTTGGGTAGCATGCTTCTAAAAGTGGCTTGTCAACTGAAAGTTACTAGGTTCTGCACTGCTTGCCTCTCCTTCTGGAATTAGATTCCAGGTTCTTCTTGTCTCGAACAAATAATTGAACAAAATGAGCAAAAAGCAGTGGCCAAGTTTATTTGAGAAAGTAAAAGTGGGACTGCAGAGGGAGCCTGGGCCTAGTAAAGAGAAAAAGAGGATAAAAGCTAAAGTAAAAATACATGCTGCATCTGGAAAATGCAGCATGGCCTATTGTGGAAAGTTAGGATAGATTGCAAGCTCTTCCTGGTTCCTCTCTCCTTTTATGCTGTCCAGATCTCTAGAAAACCTGGGAGAACTTCCAACATACAGGTCCTGGGAGAGGCAGAGTTGGGATTCCACGTCTCAGCCTGACTTCAGATCTAGGCCATCCTATTGAAAACCTGCTCAAGTTATGGAGAAGTTCGTGTGCTGGGCTTTGGGCACAGTGTGCCTGTGTCCAGGATCTTGTAATTAACATATCATGCCTACCACTCCAGCCAGTTTTGCCATGCCCTAATCTCTTGTTTCAATGGGAGGCCCAAGGTTCACTACTCAGTAATGGGGTAGGGGTGGGGGAGAAGACATGTATTACTCTATAGTTTGCCATATGTCTGTATGTGTGTGTGTGTGTGTGTGTGTGTGTGTGTGTGTGTGTGTGTATAGTTTTGTTTTTTGTCTTTTTGAGACAGGGTCTCGCTATGTGGTTCAGGCTGGCCTTGAACTCACTTTGTAGTCCAGGCTGGTCTTGAACTTGCAGCGATCCTCCTGTCTCAGCCTCCTGAGTGCTGGGATTATAGGCATGTGCCACCATGTCCAGCTAGCTTGCTTTTTTGTTTGTTTGTTGTTTTTTTTTTGGTACCAGAGATCAAACTCATGACCTCGCTCTTGCCAGGCAGGCGCTTGTGCTGCTGAGCTATATCCCTGGCCCCCAGCTAGCTTGCTTTATATTAATTAAACTTAACTTTTCTTTTCTTTTCTTTTCTTTTCTTTTCTTTTCTTTTCTTTCTTTCTTTCTCTTTCTTTCTTTCTTTCTTTCTTTCTTTCTTTCTTTCTCTTTCTTTCTTTCTTTCTTTCTTTCTCTTTCTTTCTTTCTTTCTTTCTTTCTTTCTTTCTTTCTTTCTTTCTTTTTCTTTTTGATACAAGATGTTTAGGCAGGTCTTGAATTGCCATATTGTCCAGGCTGGCCTCAAATTTGAAATTCTCCTGCCTCAGCCTCTTGAGTGCTGGAATTATAGGTGTGTGCCATGTTTTTGGCTGTAGTTTGACTTTTTTTTTTTTTTTTTTTGAGGCAGGGTGTTGCTATGTAGTTCAGGCTAACTTCAAACTGATGGTAGTCTTTCTGTTTCAGTCCCTCCCAAATGCTGGTATTATAGGCATGTGCCATTATGCCTGTCTATAGCTTTTTTTAAAAAAAAGTTTAATATGTTTTAGAAATCTTTTCATATCAGTTCATAATGTGTGTCTTTTTGTTTTTTTTTTTTTTTTTTTTTTGCGGCACCGGAGATTGAACTCACAACCTTGCGCTTGCCAGGGCAGGCGCTTAAGCCGCTGAGCCAAACTCCCCAGCCCTGGTTTTTTGAGACAGGGTCGCACTGTGTAGCTCAGGCCGGCCTTGGGCTCGCGTTGTAGCCCAAGCCGGCCTCGAACTCACAACGCTCCACCTACCTCAGCCTCCGCGAGTGCTGGGATTAAAGGCGTGCGCCACCACGCCCGGCTCATAATGTGTGTCTTTATTCCATTTTTCTCTCCAGTGCTGAGAGTCAGACTCAGGGTCTTGTGCATACTAGTCCTGGGTCCTAATATTCAGCCACATCCCCAGCTCTCTGTATTCTTCTTCTTCTTCTTTTTTTTCTTTCTTTCTTTCTTTTTTTTTTTTTTTTTTTGAGATGGAGTCTCACTGTGTAGTTCAGGCTGGCCTTGAACTCACTGTGTAGGCCAGGCTGGCCTTGAATGCACAGTGATCCTCCTGCCTCAGCGTCCTGAGTATTGGGAATACAGCCATTTGTCACCATGTCTGGCTATTCTTTTTTTATAATCATATAATATTTAATTTTGGGGGGTATGCTATAGTAGCACATAAAATAATATTCGTGGAACTCATGGTTATCTGCTCTTTAAATTTAAAAGTAGTTTTTATTTACATGTGGCTAAATCCTTGTAAAAATTGAAACTATAAATCTAAGTCTCTTGGCTATCTCTAATCCCTGTCACTTCCCCACGGCCAGTTTATGTTATCAGTTTATTGTTTAATATCTGCTCCTTTCTGGTTGACATATCTATAGGTTAGATATGGGAGTCTCTGGACTGGGGATGCGGCTCAGCAGCACAGCACCTGCCTGGCAAGCACAAGGTCATGAGTTCGATTCCCAGTATTACCAAAAAAAAAAAAAAAAGAAAAGAAACGGGAGTCTCAACTGTAGTGTTGGTTTGGAAACTAGACTCTCATCAGTGATTGTTACATTTGTTAGAAATTCTTCTCTTTTCTGCCTGTGCAGTTTTGTTGATATTTTTTCTTTTGTTAACGTTGCCTCATCTTCTCCAGTCTACTGTATGTTGAACCAGATAATATTGACTATTTTGGTGGACAAAAAGCAGTTGGTTATCAGTAATTTGTTATAGTTCAACCTAATGGTTCTAAAGCTTAATCAGTTCATACCTCTACTTCTTCTCCAATAGAAATTGGATACATTTGTGTGTATAATCCCTTCCTTGACCCAGTACTGACTGGCTAATTGAAAGGCACTTAGCTAGCCAGGTGTGATGGCACATGTCTGTAATCCTAGCACTTGATGTGAAGGGGGGAGAATTGCTGTGAGTTCAGAATCAACCTGGGCTACATTGTTTGTTCAAGGCCAGCGTGAATTACATAGCAAGGCTCTGTCTCCATAAAAACAAAAGGAAGAGGGAGAAAGGGAATGAAAGAAAGGGGAAGAGAAGGAGGAAGGAAAGAAGAGTCTTATTAACTGATAAAGTTGAGTCTTGCTATCCCCAAGGCAGATAGCAGTTGTGATCTACCAGGTTTTACTGACTCATCCTTAACATGGTCTGAGCTGGGCGTGGTGGAGCATGCTTTTAATCCCAGCATTCAAGAAGCTGAGGCAGGAGAATCTCCTCAAGTTTGAGGCCAGCCTCAGCTACATAGTGAGCTCCATAGGGAGACCTTGTCTCAAAACCAAAACAAAACAAAACAAAACAAAACAAAACAAAAAAGCCAAAACAGCGTTGATCTTTACTACCACCTTCTCTGAAATGCAGTTGATGCTCTCATACTCCCATAAATGACTTGCCTTCATCTTACACTTTGGGGAAGTAGGGTAGGAATGACCATTTTATCTTTTGAAAACTGTCCCTTGGCTAAGGGGAAAGGCTCAAGCCTCTTGGAGAGGTTTCTTAACATCTGCAGACAGTAGGATAACCATGCCCAGTGAACTTTTTGGAATGAGGTAGAAGCTTTAGGCTGAGTCTGCAGAGATCCTTTTGAAACTTGAGTGTGACTAATGGCCTCGGAGTTCAGTATTGACTGTGGATCCTACCTTCCTAGACTCATAGATGGCACTCACCATGTGAATTTCAAAAGAATTTGGACTTGGTCTTGAGGTTGCCAGCTTTTTATTTTGCCAAGTAAGGATATTTAATTGTATACTTAGTTAATACAGTCTTATGGCACAATATTCATTTTTTAAAATCAGATTTTATTGGTACATTTTAGAAATACATAATAGATATACAAAGCTTTTGTAAATGGAGGAGTGAGCAGGGGCTGAAAGAAGGAAGGGGAATAGGAAAAAGAAATTATATCCTGTAGAGGTACAGAGTCTCTATGATGAATATGATAATTAGGTACAATATTTAAAACATACAAAAAGATATATATTGAATAAAATTGGTCTCATAGTTCCTCTCCAGTTCCTTAACAATTCAGTTCCTCTTCCAAAAGGCAAACTGGTTTGCTTGTTTATCCTTCCAGAGATAGCCCATGCATTTAAAAACAGGTATGAATGTATTAGCTCTTGCCTGTCCTTCCAGTAAATGGTAATGCATTCAAATACCTGTTTTTTTTTTTTTTTTTTTTTTTTAAAGACAGTGTCTTGCCATATGGTTCAGGCCGGCCTTGAACTCACAGAGATCCTTTTGCCTCAGCCTCCCGAGTGCTGGGATTATAGGCATGTGCTACCATGCCTGGCTCAAATTCCATTGTACTTCATTTTATTTTGTTTTATTTTCAAATACCATTTTGTATTTTGACAGTTTTCTCCCCTTTTCTTAGAGATCTTTTTTTCTTTGTTTTTGAGACAAGGTCTCACTCTATAGTTCAGGCTGGCATTAATTCACTGTGTAGCCCAGGCTGACCTGGAATTCACAGTAATCCTCCTGCCTCAGTGCTGGGATTATTGGCATGCACTACCATGTCCAGCATTCTTAGAGAGCTTTTAAAATCAGTAGAGCTGCCCTAACTCTTCTGAATGATGACATAGTATTAATAAGGGAATTATAAAGTTACCATTGTTTTAATTTGAAAGGTAAACACTAAAAAGAATGTGATTTAAGTATAAAGAAAAGTTCCATAAATTAAATAAATTTAGTTCTGTGAGAATTAATTCCCAGCATTAATCCAAAGGTCCTATGTTTGAAAATTGTTGCTGGAGATAGTAAATAATTTAAAGGGGTTTTAATATGCATATGTTAGTACAGATTGCTATTTTACACAGGTTGCCAGCTTCTAGTACACTGAATAAGAAAGAGGTTTACAGTTGAGATATCCATGTCCTTCTCCCTATTTTCAGAGAATAGATTAGGAAATTCCTTTTGTTTTCTACAACTGTACCATTCACTTTATTAGACTACATAGTTAACCAATCTCCTGTCAAGACATCCTGTATTTATAACAACTGTCAGTTGGATTAGAATAGAAGACTAGAGGCTGAGGTAGGAGGAGCGTTGTGAGTTCGAGGCCGGCTTGGGCTACAACCTGAGTGCAAGGCCAGCCTGAACTACATAGTGTGACCCCATCTCAAAAAACCAGGGCTGGGAGTCTGGCTCAGTGGCAGGCACAAGGTTATGAGTTCTATCCATGGTGCTACAAATAAATAAATAAAGAAAGAAAGAAAGAAAGAAAAAAAGAAAAGAATAGACCAGTTTCAGGGTTGTTTGGTCCTTCTGGTAGTATTTTATTCCTTCTGTTAATAATAAGCAGTTCATCAGTACATAGTACCATTAGGAATTTTGGAAAACATACTGGGTCAGATCTCTGTAAGGAACCACATGAAGTGGTGATGGGCTTGAATTTGGGAAGAAACACTGGAGTAGGGAACTGGAGTTTTAAGACCCTTGGAATTAGCCAGGCGTGGTGGCACATGCCTGTAATCCCAGCACTCAGGAGGATCATTGCAAGTTTGAGACCAGCCTGGGCTACAAAGTGAGCTCAAGGCCAGCCTGAACTGCATAGTGAGACCCCCTATCTCAAAAAAACAAAAACAAAAACAAAACTCCAAACCCCAAACCCAAACCCAAACCCAACCCCCCCAAAAAAAACTTGGAATTGAAAATTGATAGCACATGTGACCTCTGGAAAGAACAGGGAGATCAGAATTCATTTGCTGAATATTTATTGAATATGACAGGTTGATGCCAGGCAGAATGCTTCAGAGGACACTAGTTTAAGGATGAAGACAACATAGCAGCCAGACTCTAGAAAGCAGCCTGTTCATTTAGAAAGCTCATGCTTATTAGGACAGTACTATCCTAGGAACTGAACACAAGACAAGGATACAACTGGTGCAAATCCAAGTTGTAAGGAAAAAGTATAGGTAGACTCTAAACTTTTTCAGTCCAGAATAGCAGTGTGGTTAATACATGTGTGTCTAAGAAAACTATTGTGTATAGTATTTTTCTTTATTTTTATTTTTTATTTATTTATTTTATTTAAGAGAAAATGGACACAGAAAAGAGAAACAGAAAGCAAAAGAGACAAACAACAACAACAAATCCGATATGATAACATTATTTTTTCTTTATTTTTAACCAGTCATTTGTTTTTGAAATGAGCAAAACATTTGCATGGCTGAAAAATAATATTAAAAGGTATCCTGTAGAATATTTCTTTTCTATTTTATCCTTTCCCTTACACAGTTTTGATATAGATGACCCCAGGATGAACAAAAACTCACGGAACGATGGAAATAGATGGAAATATCTCGGAGCTGAGTGTTTATTGCCAGGCCTGGCGACGCAGTCCCCACGAGCCAATTTGGAGACGCGTCCGCCAGCGCTCGGAAAAGGCTTATATAACATCAGAACAAAGGGAGGAAGGGTTTTGCAAGCGCGGGTACAGAAGCAAATGGCATTGGTTAATTTATTTATTTATTTATTTTTTTTTGCGGCACCGGGGATTGAACTCACAGCCTTGCGCCTGCCAGGGCAAGCGCTTAAGCCACTGAGCCAAACTCCCGGCCCTGGTTTTTTTGAGGCAGGGTCGCACTATGTAGCTCAGGTCGGCCTTGCGCCGCATTGTAGCCCAAGCCGGCCTCGAACTCACAACGCTCCGCCTACCTCAGCCTCCCGAGTGCTGGGATTAAAGGCGTGCGCCACCATGCCCGGCTCTGGCATTGGTTAATTTAAATGGCTCTTTTACATTATTGGAGGGGACTTTTCATGGGGAGGTCCGCAGTCCGGTGGTAGAGGGGTAAATTCCTGAGTCATGAGGGGCAGTTTCTATCTTGCATTACAGGAAGGGACAGTTCTGTCCTTGTCCTTATCTAATTAGGACGGCTTTGAACAGTAACAGCTCAATTCCCGGAATGGGGCGGACGGTTACAGGAAACAGAAACTTAGGCGGGCCAAGGAAGGGGCAATGATCTGGGGAAGGGGTTTTTGGCATAAATGGCGCATACAGAACAGGAAAATGGCGCTTTGGTTAGTCATAGGCTATAACAAGTTCCATCTTTTTTTGTTTTTCTCCAGTCAGATTTATTGGTACATTTAGATATACATAATGATCATGTTCATCATAAAGAATTTGTACCTGTAACATGATATAAGTTGTCCCCCCCCCCATTTCTTTACCCTTCCTTCAACTTCTCCTGCCCTACCCATTTACAAAAGCTTTGTTTCCATTTTTTCCTTCTTTTTGAGACAGGATTTGCTTTGTAGTTCAGTCTGGTCTTGAACTCACTATGCAGTCCACACTGGCCTTGAATTTACATTGATCTTCCTGCTTCAGCCTCCTAAGTATTGGAATTTCAGGCATGTACCACTGTACCTGGCCACAATTCCCTCTTATGTCGACAAAATTTAAGTGCTGGAAATAGAAACTAGTTTGGGTGTTTTAACCACAAAAGATTTTAAGTCAGAACATTAGGTACTCACAAAATTACTGGAAGGGCTGGAGGAGTGGGACTCAAGGTGGGGTTATCCTTAAGACTACCATTTTGGGAGGCCCATGAATGGAGCTGTGATCTGGAGTCTAATAAGTCATACTGACCCTGCCTCCCCGCCACTCCTGCTTGATACTTATGAAGTTGGTGACCAGACATGACCCTTTGCTGCTGCAGGCCACACCAGCAGCAGCATCATGTAGGGAGTGTATGAGGGGCTCTTAGGCCCTACCTCGGCCTCCTGAATCAGAAGCTACCTTTTCTTTCCCTTCTCCTCCCCTCTCCTCTTTTTTTCTTTTAAAGAGGGGAAAAAAGCCACCAAAATTTCAAAACAAGATAATAAGAGGGTAACAATGATTAATACATTGCATATCGTTATCTTTAGTTGCTCAGAGTACAAGATACAGGCATTTTAATTGTCCAAATAATACTAGCACAAACCTTTCTTTTCAGCGAACTAAGAGAAATCAGTAGTATAACTATCTTAAGTATCTTGTGTGTGTGTATGTATTTTTGCTTTTCCCTTCCTTCTTTTCTCCTTTCCCCTATTGCAGTTTTGCTTTCCTTTAGAACAGTTTCTTCCCATTTCACAATATCTGTTGTACATTTTGGATCTTATTTACTCTTTCAGCTTCTCATACTATGGAGACAATACAGTATTTGCACATGTGCATCCGGTTATTTCACTTGTGAATATGGTGTCAAGTTGCATCCATGTACCTATAAAAGTCTCCAGTTTATCCTTCTTTTTGGCTGAGTAGTGCTCCATTGTATAAAAAGACCATCTCTTTTTATCTGTTCCTTGGTTGATGGGCATTTGAGTTGTTTCCAAGATGCAGCGATTACAAATTGTGCTGCAATAAGCATGGGTGCATATATATCGCTGTGGTACGATGTTTTTAATTCTTTGGGAAGATACCCAGCAGGGGAATAGCTGGGCCCTCCAGTCCTAGTTTTTTGAGTTATTGTCACACTGTTTTCCAGAGTATTTGCACCAGTCTACACTCCCACCAACAGTGGAGAAGGTTCCTCTCTCCACCACCCCTGTAGCCCCACCAGCATTTGTTATTGGTTGATTTCTTGAGTTGATTTCTTGATAACAACCATTGTTTCCTGGGTGAGATGGAATCTCAATTTGCATCTCTCAAGTAACCCTTGTATTTATTTGCTGTTTGTACTTCTTCATCTAAGAAGTATGTATTCATCTCAGATGCCTGTTTTTGGATTGGGTCTTTAAATTCAGGAGGTATGATATTTTTGAGTTCTTTATATGTTCTTGATCATAATCCTTCATCTGAGGAACAATTGGTAAACGTGTCTTTCCCACATCATGGGATGTCTCTTCACTCTTTTTTTATTTTTTTGCGGCACCAGGGATCGAACTCACAGCCTCATGCCTGCCAGACAGGTGCTTAAGCCACTGAGCCAAACTCCCAGCCCTAGTTTTTTGAGGCAGGGTTGCACTGTGTAGCTCAGGCTGGCCTTGCGCTCGCATTGTAGCCCAAGCCGGCCTCAAACTCACAACGCTCCGCCTACCTCAGCCTCCCAAGTGCTGGGATTAAAGGCGTGCGCTACTACGTGTCTCTTCACTCTTTCGGTAGTTTCTCTTGCTATGTAAAAGCTTTATAATAAGATGAGATCCCAGTTGTTGGTTCTTTGCGATAGTTCTTGTGTGATCGGGGGTTTTATTCAAAAAGCCTTTGCCTGTACCAATACCTTCAAGAGTTATAGGGGCTGGGGATAAAACAAAACAAAACAAAACAAAAATTTTACCTAGTCTACCTTCCAGGAGATTTAATGTTTCTGGTTTGCCACTTTTTTTTTTTTCCGGTACCGGGGATCACACTCAGAATCTTGTGCTTGCCATGCAGGCACTTTCGCTACTGAACTAAATCCTTGGCCCAATGTTTCTATTGTAATGTTTAGATATTTGATCCATTTTAAATTTAATTTAGTGCATGGTGAAAGATACGGGACCAATTTTAATCTTTGGCATGTGCAGAGTCAGTATCATTTATTAAAGAGGCTATCTTTCTTTCAATGAATGTGTTTGACACCTTTGTCAAAGATAAGGTGGCTAGCCGGGTGTGGTGGCGCATGTCTGTAATCCCAGTACTGGGGAGACTGAGGCAGGAGGATCATGACGAATTGGAGACCAGCCTAGGCTACAAAGTGAGTTCAAGGCCAGCCTGAACTGCATAGTGAGACCCTGTCTCAAAAAAAAATAGGGCTGGAGTTTTAGCTGAGTGGCTTAAGCACCTGTCTAGCAGGCATGAGACTAAGTTCGATTCTTGGTACAAAAAAAAAAAGTGGCTCAGTATGTTTGGAGTTGTTTCTGCATCTTCTAATCTTTTCCACTGATCTTCAGGTCTGTTTTTTTTTTTTTTTTTTGCCAGTACCATGCTGTGTTTATCATAGTAGCTTTTTTTTTTTTTTTGGTACCGGGAATTGAACTCAGAACCTCGTGCTTGCCAGGCAGGTGCTGTGTCACTGAGGTATATCTGGCCTACAGTAGCTTTATAGTATAATTTCAAGTCAGGAATTGTGATGCCCCCTGCCTTGCCCTTGTTGCCCAGAACTGCTTTTGCTATTCTACGTCTCTTCTGGTTTCAAATGAATTTTAGGATTGTTTTCTCTAATTCTGTGAGGTATGCTGTTGGAATTTTGATCAAAATTGCATTAAATCTGTATAACAGTCTTGGAAATATGACCATTTTCACTATATTGATTCTTCCCACCCAAGAGCAAGAGATATCTTTCCATTTTCTGATACCTTTTCAGTCTCCTTTTCCAGAGTACTGTAATTTTCAATGTGGAGATCTTTTACGTCCTTCATTAAAGTGATTCCTAAGTATTTTATTTTTTTGGATGCTATTATAAAAAGTGGTATTTCCCTAATTTTTCTGTCTGTGAGTTTGTTATTCGTGTTTAGGAAGACTATTGATTTTTGAGTTTTAACTTTGCGTACAGCTACACTACTGAATTTGCTTATTAAATTTAGCAGTTTTTTAAATGGAGTTTTTGGGTAGAAGCCATATTTTAAAATGGTCCCCTGTGGTGGCGCACGCCTTTAATCCCAGCACTCAGGAGGCTGAGGTAGGTGGAGCACTGTGAGTTCAAGGCCGGCTTGGGCTACAATGCGAGCGCAAGGCCAGCCTGAGCTACATAGTGCTACCCTGCCTCAAAAAACTAGGGCTGGGAGTTTGGCTCAGTGGCTTAAGCGCCTGTCTGGCAGGTGTCAGACTGTGAGTTCAATCCCCGGTGCCGCCAAAAAATAAAAATAAATAAATAAATAAAATGGTCCCCTGATTGCCGGGCGTGGTGGCGCACCCCTTTAATCCCAGCACTCAGGAAGCTGAGGTAGGTGGAGCATTGTGAGTTCAAGGCCGGCTTGGGCTACAACGTGAGCACAAGGCTGGCCTGAGCTACATAGTGTGACCCTGCCTCAAAAAAAACTAGGACCGGGAGTTTGGCTCAGTGGCTTAAGCGCCTGTCTGGCAGGCATGAGGCTGTGAGTTCGATCCCTGGTGCCGGGGGGCGGGGGGGGAAGGTCCCCTGGTGTGCACAAAAGCTTGAGAGACCCTGCACTAATTGACTGGACTTGGCATTAACCTGTGGGTCTCTGTGATCTTGGTTGTCAGTTGTAAGAGGGTCAGAGAAATATTGTTGACTTTCTTATGTCTTAGGCTAGAAGGGTGGTATAGTGGAGGTTCAAAGAGCCTGTCTATTGAAATGACCACACTTTTCCAAAGTAACCATTGCTGTTTGTTTCTTATGTATCCTTTTCAAGCATGCATAAGGTTCTTGGTTCAATCTTTAGCAGGGCAAAACAAAGCAAAACAAAACAAAACACAAAACAAAAGTAATAGGTCACAATATACCACATTTAGCGACATTTAAAATAATAGTTCATAATGGGAGAGCTTTTAATGTTATGTTGTGTAGATTTCTTTGTATGTGTGTCTGTTTGAGACAGGGTTTCACTATGCAGTTCAGGATGGCCTTGAATTCACTTTGTAGCCCAGGCTGGCCTCGAACTTGCAGTGGTCTTCTTGTTTCAACCTCCCAAGTGCTGGGATCACAGGTGTGCACCACCACGCCTGGCTAGAATCATTTTTTTGTTAAAAACTGGATACTATTCCATTATACAGATTATAAAATGCTTAAAATTAACATTGTGTGGTACAGTGTGGCATGCATGGTTATTCTAATTTATTGGCATGTGTTAAATATAATCTAGTTGTTAAATTTTTTTTCCTGCTTCCTACATGCTCAAGCCTTTTTTGTCTATGTCATCTCTTTTAATTGGCAATGTAACCTGCTTTATATGGGCTCCTAATGTTCATTATTATTTTTATTATTATTTTGAGACAGGGTCTCACTTTGTATTGTAGTCTGGCCTGCACTCACTCTGTACCCTAGGCTTGCCTTGAACTTGTGATAATCCTCCTGACGCAACCTCCTGGGATGACATGAATGTGGCACCATGCCTGGTTTAATGTTTATAAACTAAGGTGTATCCAGGTTGAGATTTGAAACCAACTCTGTTAGTCTCCATACTTTGTTATTTGACCCAAATGCATAGCATCTCTAAATGATAGGCCTTCAATACTTTGGTAATATGCTCTTGTAGAAGGAGGTTTGGGAGGAGACCCTTTTGGATATTTTTGGTTGGTATTAAAGGAATTTTAATTTTTTCTGATTCAGGTATCCAGCTCACATAGAAGACATTGATTACGAAGAAGGAAAAGTACTCATCCATTTCAAGCGTTGGAACCATCGTTATGATGAGTGGTTTTGCTGGGACAGTCCTTATTTACGCCCTTTAGAGAAAATACAGCTGAGGAAAGAGGGTTTACATGAAGACGATGGATCTTCTGTGAGTAATAGATCCTGGGTGATTCCGTAATAAGTGGGGTTAGCCATTGGGCAGTTCTGTTCCGGCCTTTTATGTTTTGTGGGAAGGTCTGTAGCAGCTGGGGACCAGTCCTTGTTTTGGTCATTAGTTGTAATCCTGAGATTTCTGTGGTACCTAAGGCTCTTAAGAATCCCAGTCTTCATCTGTTTGATGTGTTTAATATTACAATTTATAAACTAACTTCATGGGAGTTGCATTGATGATGAACCAGAAACATCATTTCTCATTCATTTTTGAGACAGGGTCTTGCTATGAAGTTCAGACTGGTCTTGAACTCATGGCAATCTTCCTGTCTCAACCTCCTGAATGCTGGGAGGCATGAACCACCATGCCTGTCACTTTATTTCTTTTTCCATCCCTGCTTTTCTAGCTTCTAGAACACTGAAGTAGATCTTCAGTATATATTTGTTGCATAAAGGAATGAATGGTTGAGTTCTAGATCTGTTGTATCTAGAACACTGTGTACTTAGGTATCCCAGACATCTAGATTACTTATTAAGCTTATCTGCTGTCTGATCATTTCATGTATGTATCCTGTGTTGCTTCATATGCAGGATGCCTGATTTGGACTACCTTTCTTTTTTTTTCTAAATTTCATTACTATTCCTGGAACTTTTGGAGTGGTACCTCAGTTCATGAACTTAATTCTTCATTTCTGGTCATAAACTAAATTGGATGAAAACTGTGTCAAATTTCCCCAAAAGGTCAACATTGAACCTAAAGCCATTGAATTTGATTCAGTTCTTATTCAGTTTGGTTTGTGATCAGAATCATGGAAAGAATTAAGTTTTTGAATGGAAGCACCACTGTATTGGTTTCAAAATGACATGTGAAGTTTTAATATATGTGCTGCTAAAGTGAGCACTGACGTGAAGTTTTAGTTTAAAATTTTTTAAAGCAGCTAGGTGTGGTGACACATGCTTGAATTCCAGCAGTGGGGAGGCTGAGGCAGGTGAATCAGCTCGAGTTTGAGGCCAGCTGGGCTACAAAGTGAGTTCAAGTCAGCCTGAACTAGATAGTGAGACTGTCTCAAACAAACAAACAAGAATATATATATGTATATCAATCATTCCAATATCTATAGCAATCATGCTACTTTTGGATCTGACTCAGCCTGGGTTCTATTTTTCATTTTAACCTTCACCAAGGAATTTGAACTCTGGCGGCATTATTTTTTATTTTTTTGGTATCAGGAATTGAACACAGGACCTTGGATTTGCCAGGCAGGTGCTGTGCTGCTAAGTTCTATCTATATCCCTGGCCTTTTTTTTTTCTGTCTGATTGGCCTTTTGTTTGACTTTGTGTTTTCTCCCTCCACTTTAGGATTGTTTAGTAGTGTTCCATTTGATTATTCAGTAATTATTCTATCAAATTTACCAATGCAAATGATGTTTTGGGAAAACAAAATAAGATACTAAAGGTGAATGGATGCTTCCCTTGGTAGAAGACCCCTTAGAAGTATGGAGTGGCATTTAATAGCATGAGTACTGCTTTGCTGAAGACGAAGTAGGCTCATTCTTTCCAGCTCTTAAGCTGGGTGTGTTCCCCTGTGGTCCAGGACTCTTAGTCTCGCTTTTAGGGCACATCCTGGATATGAGATGATTTGTCCTCATCTTGTCATTCCTGGCCAGGCCTCTGCTTTTGGGGTGGTATTGTTTCCCAACTCTCTTATTTTGACTTCCAGTGCTGAACAGCAGACTTGTCTTCATCCTGTCTTGGTTACTTTCTGTCCTTGCTGAGACAAAACACCTGACACCCAAAATTAGGGAAGGAAAGGTTTAAATAGCTTACAGTTTTTGGAGGTTTCAGTCCATAATCAGATGGCTCCAAGGCAGGGTGGCATGGCACAGGGGCAACACTTCAAGGCAGCAGCTGAGCAAAAAGCAGCCAGAGCCAAAAAGGGGCAACAGCAAGCCTCATTTTCTCCCTTACATTGTACACAGGAACCCCCTACCCCTCGTGGGTGTAGCTTTCACAAATCTCCTTTGCTCAGGATGAGGATATTTACAAAGTAAGAACCCTGGCTCCCTGCTGAGTCTCTCAGTTAAACTTCTGACCTTCTCAAATTGACACAATGAACAGATAACTGCTTGCACTCTACACCCCAGTATGTGGAGCTGCTGAGTTACTTAATTAAGCTTCTAGACTTCTCAAGTTGACACAGTGTATAAACCATAACAGGAGGTATTGTTTCCCAACTCTCTTATTTTGATTCCCAGTGCCCAACAGCAGAATTGTCTTCCTCCATCCCAACAGACCATTCCCTTTCCAGTGGTTATCAGTCCCAGCCTCTTTTATGAATTCTGGTATAATGTGTGTCCTATGCAATTTAATTTGTAACAGAATTTTTTAAAAATGTTTTTTAGGAATTTCAGATAAACGAACAGGTCCTCGCTTGCTGGTCTGATTGTCGTTTTTACCCAGCCAAAGTCACTGCTGTTAACAAGGATGGTAAGGCATTTGAGTTGTAGTTATTTTTACTTGTGTCTTAGTGGGGAGTTTATAATATGAGATTTTAATAGTTCATCGTCAATATTTATTGCCTATGAATCCTCTTTATTCAAGTTAATCAGCATGTCAGTGGTTAGGAAGAGATTATAAATGGAAAGAAAACTGAATAAAAAGGATTGTTACTGTTTTCTAAAACAGTCTGTCATTATGCTGGGAAGTGTACAGGTCCTCTCTCATTTTCTAGGACAGGGATGGTGAACCTTTTAGAGCTTTCAGTGATATAAACAGCACACTTTGGCACATGTGCCATAGGTTTGCCACCACTGGTCTAGGACTTCCTAATGTAATTGGTGAAATAAGTGTCTATTGTCCCTTTTACTTATTTGTGAATAGCCTGGAAATTAAATGAACACCGGCAGACATATAAAATTGCATCATGTTTCCAGATGCAGTGATGCACAGCTGTAATCCTAGCATTGAGGGAGGCTGAGGCAGGAGGACAAGTATGAATCTTCCCTGGGCCACTTAGTGAGACTCTTGTTTCAAAATAAAACAGAAAGGGCAGGGATGGTTCAGTGGGAAGGCCCTGGTTTCAATCCCTAGTATTGGAAAACAAACATCAACAGCAAAAACCAAACTTTTTTGGTACATACTGAGTTGAGGGTAGAGATTGAGATGCTGGGACACAAAGCACTTAAGTTGGATTGCCTTTGCCCTAGCTTAGGACATCTGAGGAGACAGGACAAGAAACTGGAACCAGAGAGCCTCATTTTGCTGGCACAAGGGTAGATAAAAGGTTAGGATAATGTATGATCAGAGTCCTGGCATTTGGTGAACAAATGCTAGGTCTGAGTGATAACTTTTTAGTCTGTTCTACCAGAATGTTTATGATATGGTCTTGATTTTTGAGGTGAATGTTTAGGGCAGTCAGGGTTCTTGGTGCCACTGTTAGAAGTGACTAAAAAGCTGGATTGAGAAGTTGAGGAGTTTGCTCAGTGGTAGAGTGCTTTAAAACCATGTATAAGGCCTTGTACAAGATTTCATTCCCCATCACTGAAAAATAACAACCAACCAGAAATCAAGACAGATTAATTTTTATTGAGTGAAAATTTTCAAGTATTTGTTCAGTACTCTGCTAAGTGCTGGCCTTAGACCGACTGCATTTTGTCTGAGATGATTTAAATGGTCAAAAATAAAGCCAGGTGTGGCTGGATGAACCTGTTATCCCAGCACTCTAGGACGCTGAGGTAGGAGGATCATAAGTTCAAGTTTAGTCTGTGCAATTCAGTGAATTAGCAAGACCTTGTCGTAAATAAAAAAAGGGCTGGGATGTAGCTCAGTGCAAGGGCTGTGGTTTCATTCCTCAGTACCATAAAAACAACCAAAAAAGGAAAATCTCCAAAGCAAGATTGTGTCCTCTGAGTTATCTAAGCAGTTACTGGTTCTCCAGGTCATGACCAATGAAGTCCTTTTCTATAGCTTCTTGCTTCCCTAAATTATTTTTATAAACTATGTTCAAAATGAAATATGTGGGGCCGGGGATTTAGCTCAGTGGCACACGTGCTTGCCTGGCAAGCGCGAGGTGGTAAGTTCAACTCCCGGTACCAAAAAACAAACCCAAAATGAAATATGTTATTGCTTTCATATGTATCACATTAATTTAAAAACTTATTTTTGGAGAAAGCTTACGTATTATTAAACTACTTCAATTCCTTGTTAGTAATACACATACTTGGGTGTCAAGAAGGAAAAATATACTTTGCCTTTTAGATTTCTTTTTTTTAAACTTATTATGTTTGTGATACATAATAAATATATTAATCATGGTAGATTTTTTTTCTTACTGACTTTTGAAAACACATGTAGTCTTTATGTACATGTGGTCTAAATGTGTTTCTGAAAAATCTGTGGGTTGGTTTCTGCTGATATAGTCATAATCTTCCCTTGAATGAATAATATCCATTGGAGATGTACTCCTTTGGGCAAGGCTATCCTTTTATTTCAGATGAAAAGCTCGGGGTAGTAACATAAGTAACTCCTTCTATAAAGAAGATAACAGGTAGAAGGGAACATTCCTCTTGTTTTCCAGTGGTGTCCTAGAATTGGGGACAGAAACAGGATGAAGGGGTTGGATGAGGGGATAGCATGGGAGGGTAGATCGAGGAAGAGGGTTTAAGGAACCTTTGAAGCAGTCTGTTAGAGGAGTAGAGGATATCTTGGTGGAGGACTAGATCATCTAGTATCTGCAGAGCTCAGAATCTGGGATCATGGGTTGGAAAAAATAAGACCTCATAGAAGGCATGTGACGTAGGTGCTGAGATGGAGCTAGTGGGACGAGGTGAGGAAGGAGTGGGATGGTGTGAATGGATCAAAAAGGGCAGAAGGGCACCTGTCTACAGGGTGTTGTGTGAGGGGTGGGTCTGAAATGTTTTGAAATAAGGATACTGACCAGGGCTGGGAATGTGACTCAGTGATAGAGCTTTTGCTTTGCATGCACAAGGCACCCTAGGTTTGATTCCCAGCACCACACACACACAAAGGTCACTGATCTTATTATTGGCTATAGTTAATTAGGATTTTAAAAAATTTGTTATTGGTAATTAAACCTAGGGCTTTGTGCATGCCAGCTAAGTACCCTACCACTGAACTACAGCTCCAGCACTATTCCCATCTTTTTTTTTTTTTTTTATTTAAGTTTGAGAAGGGTCTCACTAAGTTGTCCAGACTGGCCTGCCTCAAACTTGCATTCCTCCTGCGTTAGCCTTTCAGGTAGCTAGGGTTACAGATGTGTACCACTGAATTTAACTAATTGAGTTTCTTCATTTGTTTTGTGGTACTGGGGATTAATGTGGGACCTTGGCACAAAGCTACATCCTTACCGCTCTTTTTTTAAAAAATTTTTTAAGACAGTCTTGCAGAATCACTAAATTGCCCCGGGTAGGCTTGAATTTGTGATCCCCTGCCTCCCCAAGTGCTGGAATTACAGACCGCTGCCATCATGCCTAGTTCTAACTAGAGTTTTAGAATGACTTTTAAGGCCAGGCACCGTGGTGCATACCTTTAATCCCAGTTCTAGTCCTCAGGAGACTGAGGCAGGAAGATCCCCATGAGTTTGAGGCCAGCCTGGGCTATATAGTGAGTTCAAGGTCATCCTGAACTATACAATGAGACCATGTCTCCAAAAAAAAAAAAAAAAAAAAGGCTTTTTAAATTGGAACAACCAGAGCATTACAAATTAAAAGAAAAAACATTTCTGTTGTGTTTATGAGCTGAAATTATGAGTCTTGAGGTTATGGTTGTTCCTAAAGTGGTCCTTTTTTTCTTTTTAATTAAAAAAATTTTTTTTGTTTCTTTCTTTTTTTCTTTTTCCTAAAGTGGTCCTTTGCTACCATACTATATTGGTTCCACAAACTCCAAATTCTGTCCAGTGAATTTTAGTTAATTGAAGGACATGAAGAATGAGTAGAGATTTCTTCCAGAATCTCTTTACCTGACATCCTTAGGCCAAAGTTTTATATTGTGATGCCAACCTTGTTGGTTATTGAAACTAACTGGAAGTGAAAGGAGAGGATGGGAGCAGGGAAATCCTGAATGGGAAAGTTAGTGGGACAGGATGGGTGGTGTGATAGCTACAGCGTGGGTGGTGAAAGCTGGCCTTCGTGGGAACTCAGGTCTGTGCCTGATTTGGAGGTGAAGACTAAGATTCCCATCCCCCCGTGTTACTGGGGATGGAACCCAGATCCTTGTACATGCTTGGCAAGCACTCTACTGCCTAGCTACATCACCAGACATTGATAGTTAAGTGCTATATTTGGGGTTAGATTTTATCTTTCTTTGCTGGTGGACATTTTTTACTTACATTTCATTCTTGTATTTGCTGGATTGAGAGTTGTAACATTGGACAGTTCTTTCTCTCCTTCTCTGAAATTCTCTGCCCTGCTTCCATTTTGTCAGTAGAAAGGGCCACCATAGCTTAATGATGCTGGGAGAAAGAGCTCTGCTGGCATGGGGCCCCTTTTACCTTCTGTAAGTGGCTTGGTCTTGCTAGGAGGAGGCTGGGGATAGTGAAGTGACATTCATCTTTGGACTATTTTCTTGCTACTCTTAACCTCCTTGGTGGTTATGCTTAGGGGTGGGATTCTAGCCCGAGTTGGGGTTCAGTGGCTCCAGGCTCCAGGGAGTCCGACATGATTGAATCAGAACTACATAACAAGTTGCGTTTCTTAGAGCTTTAGCACTTGGGAAAAAGGATGGGCAATGCAATGTTATTTTGCTTTTTTCACCTGGGGTGTTTCTTGGTCCTGGAAAGTAAACCTCACTTACAGCATTACACCCTCAGTCTGTGTTGGAGTAAAACATGGGTTTCTGCTTACAGGGAATCTTTGTTTGGAAGCCATGTCTGGTGAGTTGATCTCAGTCCTTCTTACCTGGGGATACCAGGGGTCTGTGCTTGTTCCTTACTGTTGATCTGTGGTACTTTAACTTGAGTAAGCAGATGAATCAGGTTCTCCCTAAACAGTTTCGGGTCATGTGCTCCTCTCTCCCCTCAGTTCAATTCTTTTGGGCCAGTGCCTAAAATTTATATTTATAACAGGAGTTGCTGTGCAAATGGTTTTACTTATGGAATCTCTGTCTGTAGCAGTTAGTATATTTTGTTTTTTTCATGCTATAACTGATTCTACATTTGAATGGTGGGGGTGCTTGGTATCTTGTGAACAGCTTTGCCCAGAGATGAAAAGAAGATCTAGGCTCACACATGCAGGTGCTGCACTGTCTCCCCCCGGGTCTTCCATGGTACTGAGGATTCAATCCAGAGCCTTAGTGATGAACTCCACCCCTAGACCTACCCCCATTTTGTTTCCATTTTTGAGACAGGGTCTTGCTAAGTTTTCAGGTTGCCCAAGATGGGCTTGAATTTGCAGTCTGCCTGCCTCAGTTTCCCAGAGTAGTGGGGTTATAGGCATGGGCCCTTACACCCAGTTTTTTATCATGTATTGGGAGGAGGGATCCCTTTCAAAGTGAGTTTGTGGCTTGGCATGGTGAGGCTGGAGGTTTGCCTGGGAGTTAGAGCCAGCCTGGGCTACAGAATGAGTTCAAGACCACCCTGAACTACAAGACCTTGTCTCAAAAAACCAAACCAAAACAACAAAAGCAAAGTCAGTTTGTATATGGTGATAATTCAAACCACTTTTTAATCCCTTGCTCTGTGATAGACCCTTTGCTAAGTAATTTGTATGTTATTTCACATAGTCTTCATAGAAGTGTGGAAACATTATTTTATAGATGACAAACTAAGCTCGAAGAGAAACTACTTCAAGTGACAAATCACATAAATGGGTAGAGCTCACTGAAGTTCTGTGAGGTATCTTAAATTGCTTTCCCTACAGTGTCAGGTTGCCTCTGAGAACACTAGAGCAGGATTTTCTTAAAAGGGCAGGAGTTGTTGATTAGGCCCAGGTGTTTACAGATATGATGGGAGGGTAGGAATAGGCAGGCTGTACTTTTTGGACCCTGATGGTGTCTGGAACCTTGATTGGGAGACAGGTGTTGGTCTTAGTCCCTGGTCAGTAATTAGGGCCAGTTCACTGCTCTTGATGGGAACCTTTTTGTTTTTTGATATAGGGTCTTGCTACGTAGCCCATGTGGGACTCAAACTTGTGGTCTTTCTGTCTCAGCTTCACTAGTTGTAGAATTATAGGCATGCACCACCATGCCTGGCACTTGGAATTTATTTGAGGAGTTACAAATCAAAGAGGGAATTGGGTTAGATAAGGGGTTCTGGAAATTGTTGGCCATAGAAACTAAGCCCAATATATAAAATTGCTCAGAAGAAAAGACTTCGGGGGAAGAAGGTGGACTGCAATCACAAGTATATATCCCTTTGATCACCTCATGAGACACATCTTCCAAAACCCAGGCCTTCGGGAACCCATGCATGAAGAATTTGAGTTATTCCTCTGTGGCTTTTGTAATTCTCTGAATCTTAGTGAATGAGTAGGATCCAGAAGGGGCCTTAGAGTCTCAGCTGTGACAGATTCAAGAGCAACAGAAATCTGTCCAATCCTGTTTCCTTGAGGAGCTAAGCTTGCTACATATCTCTAGTTCTGTTTTCATACCCCTGTGACTATCCCTGACTGTTAGGATTGATATGCTAAGTTCTTAATCCTTAGAGGGGCAAGGTCGGGTAGCTTTGTTTCACCTGGTATGAATAAGGACAGAAGCTTCCTGAAGGAGGCAAATTAGAGGAGGTAAAACAGGAAGTGGTATTTTCTTTGGTGATGGAGATTGAACTCATGGCCTTGGAACTGCCACTGAATTATGTCACTTCTGTTACCAGTCACCCATGGAAGAATCCCAAGGGAAGATACTCTTTTAGTGATACATGAAACTGAAAGTAGGTTTTGGACTTCTCTCCAGAAGTAGATCTAGGCCATTGTTACCTTTGTTTATTGTGATGTATTCAAATTAGTCTGTGTTTCATATGATTACGGGAGGAAGTTCCAGATGATCCCTTGTCCTTTGGAATAAAAAAGGGTGAGGACCAGGATATTAAAAGTGGCCCATGAGCACCTCTGACCATAGTTTGGGTCAGTCTGGGTGACATTTGATACTGTGGCTTTGACTTCAGCTGAGTGGCTTGGACAATAGGCTGTGTGAAATGGTGGGAGAACTGTCAGAGTTTAGAAGGAAATCTTGGGTTGTAATCCTAGCTGTTTTAGACTTACTGTGGAACTTGGGGTTCTTTCATCAAAAGGAGTAAGCTTCAAAATTAACTTCAGCTAACTGAAAATTTTGGACTCGGGAGGTACTTAATATTGTCCTTTTGATTATTGGAAATGTCTGTAAAAATGACAGATTTTGCTTGAGAAGGGTCTGCTTAGAATGTTGTAACTTGCTTTACTCTTGCTTGCCAGCACTCTCACAGAATAGCCAGGAAAACACAGGAACCCCTATCTTTGCTGTAAGTCATTGCTAAGCTACCTTATGTGGGGAATGGCTTATGTTTTTATCTTTAGGCCTCTTTTATCATAATCTACCATTGCAGTGCTGGTGTTTTATGCCACCAAGACTAAGTATGTATCCTGAAATCTTGCCTGCCAGCCAGTTTCTTTCTGTATTGGTAACCTCTAATAAATAAGCATTGTTGTTTTTTAATACCCAGGAGTAGAGATCAGTAGGTAATTACTAATTGTCTGTGGCTGTGGTTCTCAGATTTTGGCATGCCTGTGCATCATAATCACCTGGAGGACTTGTTAAAACACATTATGCACTCCTTAAGCACATAGTCTCAGAGTTCCTGGTGCAGTCTATTTGAGGTGGGGCTGGTAACTTAAATTTCTGACAAGTTCCCAGGATTTCTCAGGCTGCTGCTTATACTTTGAGAAACATC
The DNA here is from genome assembly GCA_004363535.1 of Dasyprocta punctata. NCBI lineage: Eukaryota > Metazoa > Chordata > Mammalia > Rodentia > Dasyproctidae > Dasyprocta > Dasyprocta punctata. The sequence continues at coordinate 21,427 of RJWM01010520.1, read as the reverse complement.
AGTCGGCTGTAAGCTGGGCACCGTGTGAGGAGAAACTGATGTGAGATCTGGTGTCTGGCCATAAAGAGCCTTTCTTCAAATTATAATTATAATTCCACATGAAGGTAGAACTAACTGGGAAGCTCTGAAGACCAGGTGCCAAATGAGTCTTAAAAGTTAAGAACAAGAGAAATTTGCCCGTAGCTAGGTAGCCAGGAACCTTTTACTGAACTGTTATAACTTGAACTGACCACCAGTGAGAGCAGGAAAAGATGTAGAGATGGAGTCAGGGATGTAGCTCAGTGGTGGAATACTTGCCTGGCATGTGCAGCATCCTAGATTCAAACCCCAACACTGGTTTAAAAAAACAAAACAAAACAGTAGAGATAGAAATGTTATAAGCAGTTTCAGTGGGTAGCAAGTAACTAGTCATTTAGAGTTGGTGTTTGATGCTGTTAAAGAGAAATAGGCTGACAAAATAATTTGGTTCAGAATGTGTTGGACTTTGAATACTGGAAAAGACAGGTGTTTAGACTTAATAAAAGGGGCTCACCGCTGACAAGACCCTGTTTTTAGGACTGGAGGAGAGGTGGGGTGGGAAAAGAGTGCACAGGAAGCGAGTAAAAGCCAGGTATGGTGGCTTATGATTGTAACCCCAACTACTTGGAAGATTGAAGCAGAAAGAACCCGTGAGTCTAGGAGTTCTTTTGTTTTGGTGGGGGTGGGAGGTGGGGGGACTCGAAGGGTGGGGGTGAGGAGGGTTTTTTTCTTTTTAGTCTTTGAGTTTTGAGTTAGCTTGGGCAATATAGTGGGGCCCTATCTCTCCCTAAAAAGAAAAGAGAGGACAGAGAGAAGACAGAGAGAGGGAGTGGGAAAAAGAGATACGAAAGAAGAAAAAAGAGCCAGGTATAGTGGCTCACAAATAAACAAACAAACAAATACATCAGATGGTAACCAGGAGGTCTTAACTTCCTTGTTGTATCCTTCTGCTCCCATCTCTCAGGGTTTTTTTTTTTTTTTTTTGCGGCACCAGGGATTGAACTCACAAGCCTCGCGCCTGCCAGACAGGCACTGAAGCTGCTGAGCCAAACTCCCGGCCCTGGTTTTTTTTTTGAAGCAGGGTCGCACTATGTAGCTCGGGCCGGCCTTGCGCTCGTGTTGTAGCCCAGGCCAGCCTCGAACTCACAACGCTCCGCCTACCACAGCCTCCCAAGTGCTGGGATTAAAGGCGTGCGCCACCATGCCCGGCTCTCAAGGGTTTTTATTAGGTGGGAAATTGGTCCTAAAAACTGAGCTATGTTTACCAGTAATAAACTATTGCTTCATTATCAGTGGTTCACTAGTAATCTTGACAAGATTGTGATTCTTTTTTAAAAATCGTTGGGACAAAAAAAAAAAAGATTAAAGAAAAGAGCACAGATTAGCTCTAAAATGCAAACGTTTGAAAGCTTTGGTTCGGGTACTGCTAATGAGACCTTTTGTGGTTGGAGGATTATTTGGGCGTGGGATGTAGCATAGTGGTAGAGCTCTGGCTTAGCATGAATGAGGCCCTGGGTTAAATCTCCAGCATTAAAAAGAGAAGGTGTGGGGAGATTATCTAGGATTTTAGCGTCAGTTTTTTTAGCAGGGTGTAATGATCCTTATTGAATGATTTCTTCTAGTAGGAAAAAAACTGACAATATGGCAGACAGCATTTAGTATTTGGTGGCCTCTATTTTAAAATATAACATACAGATAATTCTTACCAGTTTTGAGGTTAATGGAACTTTAGAAAATGATACTTTTAAAGTTTAAAATGTATTATTGCTCCCACCAGGTGTAGTGGTACCCAGCACCCACAGAGCCTGAGCCAGGATCACAAACTCAAGTTCAGCCTGGGCAATTTATGGATTTAATGAGACACTGTCTTAAGGAAAAAAGAAAAAAAAAGAAAGAAAGAAAGAAACGAAAAGAAAAGAGAAAGGCCACCCAAGGGGCTATTCTCCTTTCCTTATTTCTAATAAAACTTTCTCAAAACAAACAAAAAAAGAAAAAGGTATTACTACCTTCAAATTCAAAAAATAAGGATTACGTATAAAAAATTAGTGACTGACCAAGGAGGAAAGAAATAAGCATGCATTTTCCTCACTTTTTTTTTTTTCTTTTGGAGACAGGATCTTGTTGCATAGTTCAGACTGGTCTTGAACTGATCATGTAGCCCAGGGTGGCCTCAAACTCAAGGTGATCTTTTTCTGCCTCAGCTTCCTAAGTGCTGGGGTTATAAGTGTACACCACTAGGTTCAGCTTTTTGTTGTTTATTTTTGAGACAAGGTCTTACTTGTACTCAGGGCTGTTCTACTGTACAGCTCAGGGTGGCCTTGAACTTTAGTAGTCCTCCTGTTTCAGCCTCCCCAGTACTTGGATTATAGGCATGTGCCATCACGCCTGACTTTTCCTAACATTTTTAATCGTTTTACAATATTGTGCTTTGATCTTGATCTAAATTAAGTGCAAATTATTTTTATTTTAATGATGCATCATAAAAAGGAATTTTTTGGATGGGTTTTTGAGTTACATAGATATAAGGCAAACTATCATCTAGACTAAGAAATTAAGACAGGGCTGGGGATGTAGTTCAGTGGTATAGCACCTGCCTGGCAAGCGTGAGGCCTTGGGTTTGATTCCTGATACCAAAAAAAAATGAAAGAAATTAAGGCAAACATAAATGTTATCTTGGGCATAAGATGACCAAATTTGATTTTTGGGGGGGTGGTGCCTAGTATCAGACTTAGAACCTTACACATGCTTAGCAGGTGCTGTACTACTATGCTACATCCCAACCCTGAATATGTTTCTTAAAACAATTTTAAAAAACTCATATATATATATATATATATATATGTATTTATTATGTGGTTAGATCTCCCTTGTCTTTATACTTTGAAAAGTTGCTGCTTTTATGAAACTACAAGTTAAAAATCATGATATCTTCTTGAATTTTAGGTACTTACACTGTGAAATTTTATGATGGAGTAGTTCAAACTGTCAAACATATTCATGTCAAAGCTTTTTCCAAAGATCAGGTGAGAAATGTGGTTTTGTGCTTTGTGTTATGACTAATGCTAACATTGTACTCTTTTTATTCCCCTTGAATAAAGACACTACGTTTATGATGGAAAGTCTTTATTTCCTGCATATGACACAGTTTCACTAAGAATTCAAGTTTTCAGAAGTTGTAAATATTTGTCTCCTTTCATGATTTCTTTGTAATACAGAATCTTTTTTTTTTTTTTGAGTCCTGAGTACTTGGATGTTATTGTATGTTATCTGTTTTCCTCATCTTTTTTTAAAGTGTATGGTTACTATTCTTTTCTTTTTCCTCTCCCTGGGCCCTGTCCCCAGAGCTGTTACCAATCACATGGAATTTGCTGAAACATTGGAGAAGACTTAGAGCACATTTTTTCCTCATGACCATGACTTAGTGGTTTGCAGACCTACTTTGCCATGAATTTGGCATCCACTTATGCTAGATGTGCCTGGTTTGAGAATCTTATGTCCTGTTCACCTTGTAAGCAAGTACTTGCCTGAGGATAGGGCCTGAGTTTTGATACTCAAAGCACTGTTCATCCAGATATGAGTTCTCTACAAGTGTTACATACTTTTTTCATGACTTTATCCCCTTTAGTTTTTTTCTTACTTATGTTTTAATGAAATAGTTAAAGAGAAAGTAGACATGAAAATTCGAATATTAATGTTTTTAAAAACTCTGGTTGGCTGGGCATGGTGGCGCACGCCTTTAATCCCAGCACTTGGGGGAGGCTGAGGTAGGAGGAGGGTTGTGAGTTTGAGGCTGGCTTGGGCTACAACGTGAGTGCAAGGCCAGTCTAAGCTACATAGTGTGACCCTGCCTCAAAAAAGTAGGGACGGGAGTTTGACTCAGTAGCCTAAGCGCCTGTCTGGCAGGTGCGAGGTTGTGAGTTCGATCCCTGGTGCCACAAAAAAAAAACCCAAAAAACCTCTGGTTGTTAGTTTTAGCTTTTGAGACAAGTTAAAATAAAGTAAAAAATAAAAGATTTAATAAAAGGCTTTATTAAAGCAAGTTAAGGGTTTTATTGCCAGGTTTGGGCACATGCCTGTAATCCCAGCACTCAGAAGCCTGAGGCAGGAAGGTCACTGAGAGTTCAAGGTCAACCTGGGCTACAGAGTGAGACTCTGTCTCAAAAAACCAAAAAATAAAATAAAATAATAATTTTATTACTGAGATGTCATAACTTGGATTTGCCTTTGGATGGTGGTTGATGGGGACAACATCTGGTGATTTCATGACTTGTTATGTGTTATTCTGTGATGATCAAATGCTTCTACTCATCACATTTTCATAAATTCTTCTGTACATACATTGAGGATTAAAGTATACCTTTAAAGGTAGCCTCAAGAATGTTCTTACTCTTTGCTGATTTTTCTCTTAAGAAAATTTACAAAATTACATAGCTTTAGCCCTGATTATACTTTATTTTTATTTGTCTCTCAGGCATATAGGCAGACATACCACATAAAGTTATTTTGGTTTTAAATTTGGCATTTTTGTATTACATTTGTGGAATGAATCAAATTTGTCCAAACTGGAAGATTGGATCCAAAACTCTCCATATAGAAAACCAGAATTTCAGATAAGGAAAAGTCAATAAATTGATTAGTAGCACTCATGGTACTTTGGCTAGGGGTGGGTACCTTACTATTGAGAATTTGTGGGTGCTCACTTCTTAATTCCCAGTGGCTATGTCTCACTTTGTCTCATCCCTGGCAAGTTGACAAGCGCAGACCAGGGTCAGTTGGACTTACTTTTTTTTAATTGGTGGGGACTGCACCTAGAGCCTTCACACTGAGTTAATCCCCTTTTTATTTTTTGAGACAGGGTCTCATTAATTGTCCTAGCTGAATTATCCAGGCTGGCTCCCTCCTGCCTCAACCTCCCATAGTGCTTGGACTGTAGCTATTCACCACCATGGCTGGCTTGGACTAGTTTTTTCAAGAGCATGTATAATGGTTTGATTAAAGATAGCTTTCATGGGCAGTTTTAAAGTTCACACACACACACACACACACACACACACACACAGGGAAAGAGAAAGAAGAAAGAAAGAAAGAAAGAAAGAAAGAATTAGAATAGATTGAAACTTTTTCTGTAGAGTCACTTTGCTCTAAATGTTTTTCTTTTCTTTTTCTTCTTTTTTAGGGGGTGGTACTGGGAATGGAACTCAGGACCTTGTGCTTGCCAGGCAGGCACTGTGTCACTGAGCTATAGTCCTGACCCACCCTAATTGTTTTGATAATCTATGCTTCAGAAACAGTTATTTTTGAACTTAAACAAATACTGTGTTAGCTGTAGGAAACTTAAAAGCATTAAAAAGGACAGAAAATAAGAACTATAAGCACACAGCTGTAGTCCCAGGACTTGGGAGGCTGAGGCAGGAGGATTGTTACAGTTTGAGATCAGCCTGGGCTACAAAGGGAGCTCAAGGCCATCCTGAACTGTATAGCGAGACCTTGTCTCAGTAAACAAAACAACACAAAACGAAACAAAGAACTACATAGTCCTATTATCAGTGTAATTGCACTTAATATTTGGGTGAATATCTTTCTGTATTTTTTGTTATAAACATTGTGTGGGTGTATATGTTTGTTTCTTTTCAAAATTGGAGTCATGTGGTATATTACTGTTCTATAACTTTTTTCTCTTAACAAAATATTTTGCCAAGTTTTTTTTTTTTTTTTTTTTTTTTTTCGACACTGGGGATTGAACTCACAGCCTTGCGCTTGCCAGGGCAGGCGCTTAAGCCGCTAAGCCAAACTCCCCAGCCCTGGTTTTTTGAGGCAGGGTCGCACTGTGTAGCTCAGGCCAGCCTTGCGCTCGCGTTGTAGCCCAAGCCGGCCTGGAACTCACAACGCTCCACCTACCTCAGCCTCCCAAGTGCTGGGATTAAAGGCGTGCGCCACCACGCCCGGCTTTGCCAAGTTCTTAGTACTCCCAGGGATATGACTTTTAATAATTGTGTAATATTCTATAATATGTATGTAACTACCCTTTGTGTAACCAGTCCTGAATGGTCGTTAAGGATATTTGTAAATATCGAAAAAAATCTGGCCATTCTCTTAACAAATTCTGTTTCTAAGAATTCTAGTTCAAAAGTGTAAACTTTTTTTTTCTTTTTGAGACAAGGTCTCACTATGTAGCCCAGTCTGACTTCAAACTCACAGCAGTCCTCCTGCCTCTTGATTCCTGAGTGTTGGGATTATAGGCAAAAGTATAAATTTTAAAGTCTTTGACCTGAATTGCCAATACACTTGCTTCTGGAAGGGAAACTGCAAGATTGATTGATTGATTGGTTCATACTAGAGATTGAACTTGGGACCTTCTCACTGAACTACATCCCAAGTACCCCCACCCTTCTTTTTTTTTTTTGAGATAGTGTGTCACTAAATTGCCCAGGCTGGCCTCGAATGTTCGATCTTTCTGATTCATCTTCCTAGAGTGCTGAGATTACAGGTGTACACTGCCACACCAGTTGCAGTTTATATTTCTGCCAACAGCTCGTGAGAGTGTTTTTTTTTTTTTTCCAGAATAATTTTTGCGACTTCACAAAATGTTTTCTTGCTCATTATTTTTCCTTATGGGACAAATTAGACTTTCATTTGCTTAGTAAGTATTTAGGTACTCCTTCCTGTTGCCAGTAAAATCTGTGTGCTTTGTGTATGCTAGCAGCTGGGGACCCCATGTGAACATGGTCCCTGGTTTTTCTTAGATCTCTGAAGAGACATACACACAAATAAACTACATTATAGTTTTAGAAATTTCAGAGCTTTCAAAACTGGCTTATTCTTATGAGATAGTTGTCCCAGTATACAAGATTTTTAGGATGTATTTTAAAATAACTTAGGAACGTGGTAACCAACAAACAGTACTTCCTTTCAATGAACAAAACTCAAGAGTACCTCGGGGACTTGTGCTGAGCACAGCCTTTACCTGTGGTTCTTGGTTGGGCGATTTTTATTTATTTATTTTTTGAGACAGGGTCTTGCTGTGTAATCTGGGGTGGCCTTGAACTTGAGATCCAACTACATCAGCCTCTTGAGTGCTGAGATTACAGGTATATGCCAGCTGGGGTAGGCAACCTTAATAGTTTTCCTATTCAACCTCCATTTACCAGTTTAGGTTTTTCTCTACACAAAAACTGAGCAACAGCATTCACTGGGCAACTGACTTGGGCTTTTGAAAAGCCCTTGATCCAAGAGTCAAACTAAGGGTAAGCACAGGGGATTAGTACATTTTCTTAGAATGTATCTGTCAGAGTGCTTTCAGAAAAGGATCTTGGGTAGTTGTTTGTCCTTTTAACTGTTCTCTAATGATCTGTTCATTATCATAACAGGGATTACTCTGTCTCAGAAGGAATTGAACATGGCAGTTTTCTTTCAGTTTAGGGTTGGTTCTCAAACCTAAGAATACAGGAGGATATGTTCAGTGATTTTCTATTATGTGACCTGGCACATGTCCTCTTAATTTCTGCATTTACTTCCATAAATTTGCAAAGTGCCTCCTAATTTTGTATTTGCAAGTAATCACAAAGTTTGTTTCATCGCTATTTTGCTCATTTTAGAATATTGTGGGTAATGCTAGGCCTAAAGAAACAGATCATAAAAGTCTGTCATCATCTCCTGATAAACGAGAGAAGTTTAAAGAGCAGAGAAAAGCCACAGTCAATGTGAAGAAAGACAAAGAGGATAAAGCCTTAAAGACAGAAAAGCGACCCAAGCAGCCTGACAAAGAAGGAAAGTTAATCTGTTCTGAAAAAGGAAAGGTGTCTGAGAAAAACCTTCCCAAGAACGAGAAGGAAGATAAGGAGAACATTTCAGAGAATGACAGGGAGTACTCTGGAGACATCCAAGTGGATAAGAAACCTGAAAATGACATTGTGAAGAGTCCACAAGAGAACTTGAGGGAGCCAAAAAGAAAACGAGGCAGACCCCCTTCCATAGCTCCTACTGGTGAGTTTCCCAAGTGGGTTCTGCAGTGGGCAGTGCCAGAATGGTGTTCTGTGACCTTTTGTAGTGCTTTGTATCTGCTGTACTTTAGTCTTCTGTGTGTGTAACTTTGTCTTGTGATTTGAAAACAGTTGTGGTAGAGGGATGTATCCAGGTGAGCGCATTGGGGAGTCAATCATCAGGTGGTGATTAACTGTTCCCAGACACTTCAGCTTATGTGACAGTACCAGTGATCTCAGGCCTTTTGGTTTTTCCTATTCAAATGACCCCAGTTTAAGGAAGCCTGAAATGAGGTAGCAGAGAACCTGGGATAGGAAGTAGAGTTTTAGTGAGATAGACATGAAAAAGGAAAGATGAAAATAGTTGTAGGCAAGGCACTGATAGTTGTAGCTTAGTAATAGAGCATGTGCTAAAATCGTGAAGTCTAGGGTTCAATCCCTAGAACCTAAGGGAGAAAAAAACCAAAAGATGTGGTCACCGGAACACTGGAGCTCCAGGACCGGAACACTGAAGCTGGGGAAGCATGGGTGCATTTTGAAAATTGAGCTTTCTAGTTAGGTGTGATAGTGCACCCCTGTAATCCTAGCACTTTGGGAGGCTGTGGCAGGGTGATAGTAAGTTCAAGCCCAGCCTGAGCAATTTAGTGACTAAGCAAAACCCTGTCTCAACATTAAAAAAAATTTTTTTAAAAAGGGGTGGAATTTGAGGCCAGCCTGGGCTACACATAGCAGTTCAAGGCCAGCATAAACTAAAATGTGAGACCTCTGTCTCAAGAGAAAAAAAAATTGTGTATTTGCCTATTGTTCCCTGATGATACAGAATGCAGAGCCAGTCCTCCTCCTCAAACCACAGTGCTACATCAGACTTAATTTATGTGGGAAACAGTCTGCTTTAAGAATCTTAATATAACTCTGTGTGGTGGTGCATGCCTGTAATGCCAGCAATTGGGAGACTGAGGCAGAAGGGTCATTGTGAGTTCGAGACCAGTCTGGGGTACAAAGTGAGTTCAAGACCTACCTGAACTACATAGTGAGACTCTGTCTCAAAAAGACCAAACCAAACAAAACAAAAAACAAGACAACCTTAATATATTTAGTTATTATGTTTCAGTGCTGGGGATCAAGCCCAGTGCCTCACATGTCGTAGTCAAAAACACTAACACTGACCTGCATCTCTAGATCCAATTTACTTCAAGCAAACGTGTTTAGTACTTGCTCCCAGTAAATAGTGTTCTAGACCAGGCGTGGTGGTGCATGCCTTTAATCCCAGCACTCGGGAGGCTGAGGTAGGTGGAGCGTTGTGAGTTCCAGGCCTGCTTGGGCTACAACGTGAGCAAGGCCGGCCTGAGCTACATAGTGCGACCCTGCCTTGAAAAAAATAAGGCTGGGAGTTTGGCTCAGTGTCCCAAGCACCTGCCTGGCAGGCACGAGCTTGTGAGTTCGATCCCCGGTACCACCAAAAAAACAAAAACAAACAAAAAAAAACTTTTGCGCCTCTGAGTTCTAATTTTAAAGGAAAGTAAACAGATTGATTTGTCCCCAGGTGAGATAAGAAGACTTTCTCTTTCAGTGATTATACCTCAGTGCTCAGTGATTTGCCCTTCAGAGTTGAGCGTGCTGGATTTGTCCCTAGATCTATATAAGGCCTAGATATTTGCTAGCATGGCAGCCACTATCTGTGGTTATAGAATACTTGAAATTCTAGTGTCTGAATTGAGAAGTGCTATAAATATAAAATAAACATTCATACTTCAGATATTACCAAAAAAATAAATAAATCCCACCCCACCTGCTTTATTTCCTGTGCTGGGAATTGAGCCTGGGGCCTTGTGCATGTTAGGCAAGCATTCTGTCATTGAACTATCCTCCAGCCCCCAGTAATTTTTTTTATAGTAACTACATGTTAACGTGTTTTCAGATATATTCATTTAAGTGATGTATTTTTGTTTTGTTTTGTTTTTGTTTTTGAGATAGGGTCTTGTTATGTAGTTCAGGCTGGCCTTGAACTGTGTAACCCAAACTGTCCTTGGACTTCTGTCTCAGCCTTCCCTAGCATTACAATTATAGGTGAGCACCACCAGACCAGCATAGTTTAAATAATTTGTATTCTTAAAACCCTTTCCTCCCTCTCTCCTTTCTGTCCCTTCCTCTCCCCTTCCCTCCCCCTCTTCCCTTCTTCCCTTTGTCCTTCCTTCCCTCCCTCCCTTTTTAAGTGGTACTGCAGATTGAACCCAGGGCCTTCACATTGAGCTGCATCCCAGCCCTTTTGTATTTTTTTGACAAAGGATCTTGCTGAGTTGCTTAGAGTTGGTTCAGACTTCTGATCCTCCTATCTCAGCATCCCAGAGTGCTGGCATTACAGGTGTACACCAGGATAATAGGCTAATTTCTTAATATGGCTACTAAAAGTTTTTAAACTACATGTAGTTTGCATTTGTCACTCTCATTGTCTGCCTGTCTCTCTCTCTTTAATTTTTTTTTTTTTTTTTTTAATGTGGCACTGGGGATCGAACTCACAACCTTATGCCTGCCAGGCAGGGGCTCAAGCCACTGAGCCAAACTCCCAGCCCTAGTTTTTTGAGACTGGGTCACGCTGTGTAGTTGAGGCCGGCCTTGTGCTCATGTTGTAGCCTAAGCTGGCCTTGAACTCACAATGCTCCTCCTACCTCTCTCTAATTTTTTGAGACAGAGTTTTCAATATGCAGTTCAGACTGGCCTTGAACTCACTGTATAGCCCACGCTAGTCTTAAATTCAAGGCAGTCCTCCTGCCTCAGCCTCTTGAGTGCAGGGACTACAGTAGGCATATATCACCATGCCTGGTCTGTCATTGTATTTTTTATGGGACAGCATTGACCTTAAATTTAGCTGTGTTCAGCTGGGCATGTAACTCAGTGATAAAATGCTTGTCTGCCATACATGAAACTCTGGACTCAGTCCCCAGCAATGAAAAAAAACAAAAACTTTTTAAAAGTTGTTTTCTTGAAAGGTTTCTGGGAGAGAATTAAGTCCTAATGCCCAAGGCATTCATGATTTGTGACTAATGGGGTACATTGTACATTTAAACGTTACTAACTGTATGCTACTCTTAGGGAAACTGAAAAAATAATCTCTGTTGTGCGTACAAATAAAGAACCTAAATTGAGAAAGTCTAGAGGTTTTAAGCCTGTAAGCAGTGCACTGTGTCGTAGGATGAGTGAGAGAGAGACCTTTTTATGTAAAGTGGGAGAAGGGCAGCTGTACAAGGAGAGATGGAAAATGTGAACTGGTAGAAATCTGACATGTTATCAGCTCAGTTTAGGAAATAGTATATGTGAGACTTCAGTGGTTTTTTTTTTTTTTTTTTTCTTGTGACGCGGGGGGATCAAACTCTCAACCTCGTGCCTACCAGGCAGGCACTTAAGCCGCTGAGCCAAGCTCCTGGTCCTAGTTTTTTGAGACAGGGTCACACTATGTAGTTCAGGCTAGCCTTGTGCTCATGTTGTAGCCCAAGCCAGCCTCGAGCTCACAACACTCTGCCTACCTCAGCCTCCCGAGTGCTGGGATTAAAGGCGTGCACCACCACGCCCGGCCCAGACTTGAGTGTTTTGAAAGTGATTCCTCTTTAGCTGTTTATGCTCTGGATTGTACCCTGTGGGAAGTGTATACTGGCTAAGTAGTTATACCTCAGTTTGCAGACTTTCTATAGGGTGTCATGTGACTTCATTCAGATAAGAAAACAAGAATTCACTTTATTGTCTTTATTTTATAAGTGCCAGATGGGATTTAATAAAGAAAGGAATTTTCCAAGTTCACTGTTAACTCTTACCTGAAGCATTTGTCAAAATAATTGTGTCAGTCCTCCCCGGTCAGAATCTCTGCATTTGGACCAAGGAATGCAAGTTGTTAACAATCTTCCCAGAAAAAAGTTTGAGAAATGCTTAAGTTCTGTGTAGTGATTCCTCATTTGTATAACTTATCAAAAGGAAGAAGCCTTGCCAGACACCTCATACATAGTTGAACTGTCCTTTAAAAAATTTGCTTGGAGCGGGGCGTGGTGTCTCACGCCTTTAATCCCAGCACTCGGGAAGCTGAGGTAGGAGGAGCCTTGTGAGTTCGAGACCGACTTGGGCCACAACGCGAGCGCAAGGCCGGCCTGAGCTACACAGTGCGACCTTGCCTTAATAAAACCAGGGCCGAGAGTTTGGCTCAGCGGCTTAATGCGCCTGTCAGGCAGGCGCGAGGTTGTGAGTTCAATCCCCGGTGCCACCAAAAAAAAAAAAAAAAAAAAAAAAAAAATTTGCTTGGAAGAAGTTCAGTGATGTAGAGCCTTGAATTCCCTGACTTGGTTGGGAACAGAATCTGAACTATTTAGAGAGGGTTGTTTGTATTTGTGTTTAGTTTGTAATGTGTGTGATCCAAGTTCCCACTACTTGGAACAGAATAATGTTGGCATGTTGGGAAGATTGAATACAGAAAAGACAACAGTGAAGGTGGCCTCCTTGGAGCTCAGCCCTGCCTCTTTTTTAGTCCTTTGACAGCTGACCTGAAGCTACTAATGAGGTTTCTCTCTTCTCTTTCCTCTTCTGTTTCCTTTCCCTTTCCCCATTTACTTTCTTTCCTCACTCCTTTGTCCTTCCTTAAGCCTCTTATCCCTGTCTTCCTGCCAAGCTCACTGATTTCTTTTTCTTCGTACTCTGCTTTTCGAATTCTCATTTTCTCAGACTGGGGGAGAACCTCTACATTTTTAGGCTTAAAAGTAGAATGCAAACAATCTCTAAGGGCTTATTGTCTGTGTTGCTAGATTATGTGAAGTGTGGATCTGCTAGGGCCATCAGCCTTTCCCAGAACATTGACTGTGCAGAACAGTGTCCTGAGATTTTGGGGTTTTTTTGGGTGATGGTGGAGGTTGGTAGTGCTGGAATTGAACCCGGGACCTTTGCGCTGAGCCATATCTCCACAGTTTTTAAAAAATTTTGAGACAGGATCTTTCTAAATTCCTAAATTGTCCAGGCTGGGCTTGAATTTGCCATTCTCCTGCCTTAGCCTTTCAGAGTACTGGGATCACAGGCATGTGCCACCACCCTGAGCTTCTGGGATTGTTTTTATTTATTTATTTTTATTTTTATTTTTATTTTTGGTACCAGTAATAGAACTCACAACCTCGTGTCTGCCAGGCAGGTGCTTAGGCCACTGAGCTAAATCCCTGGCCCTATTTTTTGAGATGAGGTCTCACTATGCAGTTCAGGTGGCCTTGAACTCACTTTGTATCCCAGGCTGGTCTGGAACTCACAAGAATCCTCCTGCCTCAGCCTCTCGAGGGTTGGGGTTAAAGGTGTGTGCCACCACGGCCAGTTTGGGATTGTTTTTAAAGAGAGTATAAATATTGACTTTTTTTTTTTTTTTTTTTTTTGGTACCGGGGATCGAACTCACAACCTTATGCTTGCCAGGCAGGTGCTTATGCCACTGAGCTATATCCCCGGCCCTGAATTCTTCTTTTGACCCTCAAAACTAAAGCCAGTGATGGTTAATTTAGGAAGTAGAGACTGAAAGCAGTAATCAAGCCTTACTGCTATAATATACATTTTAGGATTAGCTTGCATGGTTAATTCTTGAGTATTTCATAGGACATGTGTGTGTGTGTGTGTGTGTGTGTGTGTGTGTGTCTGTCTGTCTGTCTGTCTGTCTCTCTCTCTCTCTCTCTCTCTCTGTCTTTCCCTGCCTGCCTCTGTCCCTTCCTTTGTTCCTTTCTTTGTCTTCTGGATAGGTGAGTTTTGGTGGAATTTGACGGTGATAAAAAAAGACTTTACTTTTGCCCAGGTACTTTTGTTTTTTGAGACACAGTCTCTCCGTGTGGTTCAGGCTGACCTTGAACTCACTATGTATCCTAGGCTACCTCAAACTCACGGTGATCCTCCTGCCTCAGACTCTAGAGTGCTGGAATTACAGGCATGTGCCAAAATGCCTGGCACATTTTCGTATTTTTATGCAGGTCATGTTGGGGTGTGGTGCTTTAAAGATAGGGTGTTAGGAGAGCTTGGTCATAGGAGACACCACAGAAAGACCCAGTGGGTCAGTCAGCGAGATGTCAACGTTTTCCAAAGGAAGTACTTTCTGACTCATTTCATTTTTTTTTTTTAACCTTAAGAATGCCCTTCTCAGCCGGGCGTGGTGGCGCACGCCTTTAATCCCAGCACTCGGGAGGCTGAGGTAGGTGGAGCGTTGTGAGTTCAAGGCCGGCTTGGGCTACAACGCGAGCGCAAGGCCGGTCTGAGCTACATAGTGCAACCCTGCCTCAAAAAAACTAGGGCTGGGGAGTTTGGCTCAGCAGCTTAAGCGCCTGCCCTGGCAAGCGCAAAGTTGTGAGTTCAATCCCCAGTGCCTCAAAAAAAAAAAAAAAAAGAATGCCCTTCTCTTTAAGAGCACCCTTTTTTAGAGTCTAATGAGATGCTGCATATATAATATAATTTCGTATAGAATATAATTTGTATATAAAATGCAAGACCAGACACTAAAGAATTACATACTTTTTTATGGTTTTCTGTATATTGTAGCAGTGGATTCAAATTCTCAAACATTACAACCAATAACATTGGAACTGAGGAGACGGAAAATATCAAAAGGAAGTGACATCCCATTAAAACGTCCTCGACTTGACAAAAATTCATGTGAGTCTCCAGTTTGTGTGTGTGTGGCTGGAATTTGACATTGTTTTGGTCTGTCTCCCTGTCTATCCTTATAGGCTCTGATGATTGATCACATGAGCTAATGTGAGCAGGACATGCTTGAATTAGGAGTTATTGCTAGAAGAAACAGAAGCTTTATTAGTGTTGGGCTCAGTACTGTCTTATCCATTTCCACAAGCTGTTTGATTTGGAAATTCAGTGGTTCAGGAAGGGATAAATTATGCTGAGAGGAACTTGAAAAATACTATTTATTGATTAGAAAAATCCCCTGTTGGCTTCAAAAAGGATTTGTAAAGGCTTTAAACAAAGGCTTATATAAAATCGAATTGACTTTGGAAGTTAACATGTAGACTTTCATGTTGGGAAGCTCCAAAATAGAACTTAGTTGTCAAGATAGAGACATATTTTCATGCTGTAAGCATTCAGTGATGCAAAATTCTGTCCTTGCAAAGAGAGTCTTAAGTTACTTTTCTTTCCTATTGCTGGGACAAAATACCTGACCCCCCAAAATGAAGGAAGGAAAGGTTTATTTAGTTCTGGAAATTTCAGTTCATAATCAGCTGGCGCCAAGGCCGGTGGCTTGGCATCCAGGCAACACTTCAAGGCAGCAGCCAGAAAAAGCAGCAGCCAGAGCAAGATGGGGGAGAACATGCCTCTTCTCCCCGCCTCTCACCGCCCCCACCCGCAGGGCGAGTGTAGCACTCATACCACCTTTGTGCCCTCCTTTGGCACAGGCTGCGGATATTTACAAAGTAAGGATCCTAGCTCCCTGCTGAGTCTCTTAGTTAAATTTCTAAGCTTCTCAGGTTGACACAATGTATCAACCATAACAGTTTTTCTTTACTTAAAACTATCAAGTAGGAAGGGATACTAATGTAACATTCCAGAAGTTTCTCTATAAAATTCTTATAGAGGCAACTGGCCCAGAATTATTTACTAATGGCAGAATTATTTCAGTTAGTCTCTGGACTACAATTTTCTTAATGGTTTCTAGCCCAGGAAAAGTCGAAAAACTGCTCTGAAAAGGACTTATCAAGGAGACGGTCTTCCAGGCTATCCACTAATGGGACCCATGAGGTCCTAGATCCCGATTTGGTTGTACCAGATTTGGTTGATACAGTTGATGCGGATCCTCTGCAAGACACAGCTAGTACCAAGGAATCTGAAGAAGGTGAGTTTGCGTCTGTTCTGAAATTGTTTTCCCAATCTGGTGCCTGTCTAGTGAGAAAATGAGAACCAATCTAAGTCATTGTGTGCTGGCTTCCATAAGTATTAAACTGTCTTGAAATCAAATTATCGAATGAGCCCCAGCATTCATGTCATATTTTGTTCTTCACTGACTGTTCATTCAATTGATAGACTTTTTGAATGCATTTATGTTTGGGTTTGCTTGCTTTCTACATGTTGGGTTGAAGGTATACTACTTCAAGAACCCTGTCTTTCTGGTGTCATCTCATTCCATGCTTTTTTTTTTTTTTAATTGTCATTTCTAGGAATTTCTCCTTTCACTTTATCCTCCTTTGAGACATTCACAGCCCTGGCTCTATGTTCAGGAACCTGTGAGTGTAGTCTTATATATTGTTAGATGAACAGCTTCCTCTAACAGGTTCCTTACTTCCTTAGTCTATTGTTGGAATTTTGGTTTCCAGATTATATACGTATATATACTCTCCACACTTTCTTTTTTTCTTGTAGATCAGTTGAAATCTCCTTTGGAAGCTGGCCAGGTCTCATCTATGCTAACTTGCCACTCCTTTGGGGATGGATTAGGGGCTGCAGGCTTGGAGTTGAACTGCAAGTCAATGGGAGAAAACACTATGAAAACAGAGCCGGTATCTCCTCTTGCTGAATTAAAAGGAATTTCGACTGTGGAAGGTTCATATTTAGTGTTCACTATGTGTGTGTGTGTGTGTGTGTGTGTGTGTGTGTGTGTGGAGAGAGAGAGAGAGAGAGATGTTTTTGCTTTGATTTTGAACTAAAAAGAGAACACTTTTCTAATGACTTTTTTCACTTTTTATTAATAATATCTTAATTTAAAAATTATTTTTAATTAATTAATTTTGCAGTCCTGGGGGTTGACCTCATAGTCTTCATACTGAGCTGTATTCCCAACGCCTTTTTTAATATTTTGAGACAAGGTTTAATTAAGTTACTAGGTTGTCCAAAGTGGGATCAAACTTGTGACTTTCCTCCTTCAGCCTCCCATAGTGCTGGGATTATAGGTGCAAGCCACCATGTCCAGCTAATTCCTTATTAATGCCATTCCCTTTTCTTTTCTGATTTTGGTAATTTGTGTTCATGTTCTTTTTCAGTTAGTATGGCTAGGGATTTATCAA
This sequence comes from Dasyprocta punctata, assembly GCA_004363535.1. Taxonomy (NCBI): domain Eukaryota; kingdom Metazoa; phylum Chordata; class Mammalia; order Rodentia; family Dasyproctidae; genus Dasyprocta; species Dasyprocta punctata. Next base: position 4,430 of record RJWM01010520.1, on the reverse strand, counting down.
TTTGGTTGATGATTTCAAAGAACTAACCTTCTATTTGAATTTTCTCTGTTGTTTGTTTTTTTTTATGGTAGTATACCCCTGTATTCCCAGAACTCTGGGAGGCTGAAATAAGCAGATTGCACATTTAGGCCCAGCCTTGGCAGTTCATTAGTTTAGCAAGACCCCATCTCAAAATAAAATATTAAAGAACAGGCTAGGTATTTAGCTCAGTGTGAAAGCTCTGGGTTAAATTTCCAGCAAAAGCCTCCTCCCTCATTGTGGGTTTGTTTTGACTTTTTTTGAAGTTTTTCTAGACCCTTAGCTCAGTGGTTTTAGATCTTTTATACTTTCTAATATAAGCATTTAACGTTCTAAATTTCCTATGAAGCACTATTTTAGCTACATCTTGCAGATTTTGCTCAGTTGCATTTTTTTGTCTTTTTTTTTGTGTGTGTGCGCTAGGATGGAACCCAAGCCCTTGTATATGCTAAGGGTACACTTTACCACTGAGCCATATACCCTGATAATGTGTTACATTTCTCATTTTGATTCAGTTCAAAATATCTTTCAGGTTATTTGTTGACCATGTGTTATTTAAAAAATAAAATGTTTCATTTTAGTTATTTTTATTATTATATGTTTGCAGTACGTATTGATTATATTCATTGTGGTGAGTTAGTACATACACATCTTATTTTTAATCCCCTCCTGTTTTATTTGTATGAGAGATTTTTATAGCTACTTTATCATTACTGGTTTCTGATGCAGTTTGTTTGTGATCTGAGAACACACTCACTCTGTGATTCAGCTCTGTGAATTTTTTGAGACTTGTGACTTTGCATATAAACTACCTGTATCTTGGTGAATCTTCCTTTTTCACCTGAAAAAGAGTGTGTTCTACCATTTTGTGTGTTTGTTCTGTATTTGTAACTGTGTCGAAGTAGTTGATGAGCTTTTTCAGGTAACTATTTCTGTGGACGTTTTTTACCTGGCCTAGGTTTTTGTTTTTTGTTTTTGTTTTTAATTTAAATCTTAGTTTAAGAGATTTGGCCTATTATTCTAGCAGAGAGAACCACTGAGGGTATTTCCTGTGAAGCTATTTCAGAAGTCAGTCAAATACTCGATGATTCTGTTTTGCTTTTTGTTTTTGCTGATGCTGAGATTGAACCAAGGGCTTACTGCACATTAGGTAAGCACTTTACTAATGAATCAAATCTCAGTCCAGTGATTCTGTATTTTAACACTGACATACTGATGACTATTTAATATTAGCCATCATGAGATCTATACTTTATATATACTACTTGTCTTATACTAAATTGAAATCTTAATTTATATATTTTAAGAATGTATTGTTGGTTTCTTTTTTTTTTTCTTTTTGTTTGGTGCTACGGGGGATTGAACCCAGGGCTTTCACACTGAGCTACGTGCCTGGCTTGTTTTAATTTTTGAGACAGGATCTTGCTAAGTAGTTATGTTGCCCAGGCTGGGCTTGAACTTTTTTCCTACTACCTCAGCCTCCCAAGTGCTAGGATTACAGGCATGCCCCACTACTTCCAGCAAGAGTGTAAGTTTTAAATATCTTTGTCTTTTGGAAACACAAATTCTGAAGAAAGTAAGAAAGAAAGAAGCTGGGCATGGTGGTGCACACCTTTAATTTCAGCACTCCAGAGGCTAAGGCAGGAAGATCATTGCAAGCTCAAGACCAGCCTGGGTTACAAAGTGAGCTCAAGGCCAGCCCGAACTGCATAGTGAAACCCTGTCTCAAAAAGACAAATAATGAAAGAAACAAAGAAATTGTGTGTGTGTGTGTGTGTGTATATGCACACATGCACACAATTATTTTTTTTTTGAGACAGGATCTCACTATGTAGTTGAGGCTGGCTTTGAACCCGTGTGTGCCTCACGCTGGTTTTGAACTTGCAGTGATCCTCTTGCCTCAGCTTCCCTAGTGTGGGGATTGTAGTGTGCCACCATGTCTGGCTATAAATTCCAAATATTAAAAGTCATTTAAATGATAAAACATAACATTTTAAATTGTTTTGAGCTGGCGTAGCTCAGTGTTAATAGTGCTTGTCTGGCATTGTGCAAAGCTCTAGGTTCAATACCTAGTGCTTCAAACAGTCAGGAGTTTTGTCATTTAAACCGTTTTGTTTTTGATGGATTTATGACTTGTATACCATATTAACTATATGTTTACAGACTTTCAAACGTTTATTTGGATTACTGAAGTTTGGGTGAGAGTAGTTTAATTAATTTTTTGGTCTTGGCCAGACACTGCATAGTTAACATAAATGTTGTAGGAGAGCAACTGTTTGAAAATTTGAGAGTACTCACATCTTCCAACTTGTCTCTGCTATCTTTCTGTTGATCCTTTGTGCATTGGAGCTCAGAATGTAATGTCCTAGCCTTGATTCATCGTACAAGGGCCTCCCATTTCTTGTTAAGCTTCCTATTCATTTCTAGCAGTTTTTCTGTCTTAGAGACATGACTAAAAGTGATGTTGAAATGAGGTGAAGGCTTTTTGTCTGAGACAGGGTCTCACTGTGGATTTCGTACTGGTCTCGAACTTTTTTTCTTTCCTTCCTTTTCTTCCCCAAATCCACTTTATTTCAAGGAGAAAAAGAAGAAGAAGAAAAAAACGACAACAAAATTTCAAAACACTTCAGTTGGGGCAACAATGGTACATACATTGCACATTGTCATCCCCAAATCATTCGCCCAGAGCGCAAGACATTTGCATTCAATTGTCCAAACAATACCAGCACAAATCTTTCTCTTCAGTGAACTCAGAAAAATCAGTAGTAAAACTATCTTTAACTATTTTTTATATACATATACATACATATATACATATGTTTTTTCTTTCAGCTTGTCACACTAATGAAACAATATGATGTTTACACATGTGTGTCTTATTTATTTCACTAATGAGTATTTTCTCAAATTGCATCCATTTACCTATAAAAACCTCCAGTTTATGGCTTCTTTATGGCTGAGTAGTACTCCATTGTATAAAAATACCACATCTTTTTTATCCATTCCTCAGTTGATGGGCATTTAGGTTGTTTCCAAGATCTGATCATTACAGACTGTGCTGCTATAAACATGGGTGCACATGTATCATTAATTGTTTTGAGAAGATACCCAAAGGAGAATGGCTGGGTCGAATGGGACCTCCAGACCTAGTTTTTTGAGGAATTTCCACAGTGGTTGTACCAGTCTGCATTCCCACTCCCACCAACAGGGGAGAAGGGTTCCTTTTTCCCCACATCCCCTCCAGCATTTGTTACTGCTTGATTTCTTGATAATAGCTATTCTTTTCTGTGTGAGGTGAAGTCTCTGTTGTTTTAATTTGCAACTCTTGAATGACCAGTAATGTTGAACATTTTTTTCACATATTTACTTGCTGTTCATATTTCTTCATCTGAGAAGTGTGTGTTCATCTCAGATGCCCATTTTTGGGTTGGTTTTTTTTTTTTTTTTTTTTTTTTTTTTTTTTTTTTTGCGGCACCGGGGATTGAACTCACAACCTCACGCCTGCCAGACAGGCACTTAAGTCACGGAGCCAAACTCCTGGCCCTGGTTTTTGAGGCACGGTCGCAGTGGGTAGCTCAGGCTGGCCTTGTGCTCGAGTTGTAGCCCAAGCTGGCCTCGAACTCACAATGCTCCTCCTACCTCAGCCTCCTGAGTGCTTGGCTTGGGTTTTTAAATCTGGGAAGACTGATTTGTTTTTGAGTTCTTTATATGTTCTCAATAGTAATTCTTTGAGAAACAGCTGGCAAACATTTTCTCACACATTGTGGGTTGTCTCTTTGCTCCATTGGTGGTTTCTCTTGCTGTGCAAAAGCTTTGTAGTAAGATGAGCTCCCAGTTGTTGATTCTTTATGATAGTTCCTGTTCTATTGGGGTTTCGTTCATAAAGTCTTTGCCCACACTAATCTCTTCAAGAGTTTTACCTACTCTTTATCTTCCAGCAGATTTAATGTTTCTGTTTTAATGTTTAGAGCTTTGATCCATTCTGATTTTAGCTTCCAGCAGATTTAATGTTTCTGTTTTAATGTTTAGAGCTTTGATCCATTCTGATTTTAGCTTAGTACATGGTCAAAGACAAGGGTCCAGTTTAATCTTTGGCATGTGTAGAGACAGTTTTTTCAGCACCATTTATTAAAGAGGCTATCTTTCTTCCAGTGAATGTGTTTAGCACCTTTCTCAAAGATAAGGTGGCTTACTGTGTCTGGAGTTGTTTCTACATCTTCTTTTTTTTTTTTTTTTTTGTGGCACCGGGGATCAAATTGGCAACCTCGCGCCTGCCAGACAGGTGCTTAAGCCACTGAGCCAAACTGCTGGCCCTAGTTTTTTTTTTTTTGCGGCACCGGGGATTGAACTCACAACCTCGTACCTGTCAGACAGGCACTTAAGTCACTGAGCCAAACTCCTGGCCCTGGTTT